>OU612060.1:117445916-117659186 GCA_914767635.1 Melanostoma mellinum
TCTCCAAAACTTATCAGAAAAATAACCTTCATACTTTTTAAGACATTCATCAACCTCGGCTATCATTTTGGGGAGTGGATTTTTAGAGAGTTCTGTATATGTTTCATCTTGTAGCAGCACTTCCATTCGCCTTTTGTATTCATCTTTTTCAAGAATAACGATTGAGTTACCTTTGTCCGCTTTAAGTACAAAACAATTCTTAGTCGAAATAGACTTTAATGTTTGGTTTATTTTCCGAAATTCTTTGCTTGGTTTTTGTGGAGCTTTGATTTCTTTCAAAATAATATCTTTTATCTCACCTCTTACTTTTGATTTGTAATCTTCAGGCAAATGAGCAAGGCCGATCTCAACATCAGCCACAATATTATCAACCGGAACATTTGGTCGAACTGCAAAATTTAGCCCTTTGTTCAATGTAGACATTTCATCTGGGCTGAATGTCGTGTTTGTACACAAATTTACTACAAAATCGTCAATATATGCTGGCTTGTTAGATGGTTTGATATCTCTTTTCATTTGTGCCAGCAGACTGTTAAATTTTTTCTTTAAACGTTGTTTTTTGTTTTTGTATTCCACATTTATTTCCTCAAACACATCGCGTTCAAATTGGAGCCACAAAAAAAAAAAAAAAAAAATTTAACAGTCTGTTGGCACAAATGAAAAGAGATATCAAACCATCTAACAAGCCAGCATATATTGACGATTTTGTAGTAAATTTGTGTACAAACACGATATTCAGCCCAGATGAAATGTCTACATTGAACAAAGGGCTAAATTTTGCAGTTCGACCAAATGTTCCGGTTGATAATATTGTGGCTGATGTTGAGATCGGCATTGCTCATTTGCCTGAAGATTCCAAATCAAAAGTAAGAGGTGAGATAAAAGATATTATTTTGAAAGAAATCAAAGCTCCACAAAAACCAAGCAAAGAATTTCGGAAAATAAACCAAACATTAAAGTCTATTTCGACTAAGAATTGTTTTGTACTTAAAGCGGACAAAGGTAACTCAATCGTTATTCTTGAAAAAGATGAATACAAAAGGCGAATGGAAGTGCTGCTACAAGATGAAACATATACAGAACTCTCTAAAAATCCACTCCCCAAAATGATAGCCGAGGTTGATGAATGTCTTAAAAAGTATGAAGGTTATTTTTCTGATAAGTTTTGGAGAAGAAATCTTAAGAACTCTAATCCACAAGTTCCCAAGCTGTACGGGTTGCCGAAAATTCATAAGCCAGGAGATAAGATGAGGCCAATTGTGTCTAACATTAATGCACCCACTCAAAAACTATCACGATGGATTCACAATGAATTGAGTCAACTTGGACACATAGAAGGTTTTAGAGTCAAAAACAGAGATGAGTTGATAAAACGTACAAATGATTTATGCCTAGATGACAACGAGATTTTAGTCTCTTTTGATGTTACAGCGTTATTTCCCAGTGTCCCTATTCCGGAAACACTTGTTATCCTAAGAGATTGGCTCAGTAATAAAAACATCACACCGTTAAAAGTTGATATGCTAGTTGAAATGACTAAGATCTGCATGAATCAAAACATATTCATTTTTGACGGAAAATTTTATAAGCAAAATGAGGGAACAGCGATGGGTAATAATCTTTCTCCTTTTATTGCTGACCTTTTTCTTTGGCATTTTGAAGAAAAAATCAAAAGTCATAACGATTTTCCTCGAATCTGGTTGCGATATGTGGATGACGTTTTTGCTATCTCCACACCAGAAAAATATCAAAAAACTTTAAATCTTATAAACTCACAATACAATTCTATTAATTTTACCGTAGAAATTGAAACAAACAGACAACTTCCATTCCTTGATCTTTTATTATTACGTTCTTCTAATAATACAATCAAATACAACATATACAGAAAGCCTACACAAACTAAAAGGTACATAACAAATGATTCTTTTCATTGTTTTTCACATAAATATGCGGCCATGAATTCAATGATACACAGGATGATCAGTACGCCGTTGACGGAAGAAGATTTTACAACGGAGTTAAATTATATTTTAGACTGTGCTAAACTAAATGGTTTAAATGAACAAATAATACATAACACAACAAAAAAGAAATTACAACAACAATTTACAAATCAAAACGTTACTTTACAAAGAGAAAAACAGACGTCGGAGCTTTCCACAGAAAAATGGACAAAAATGACTTATTATCCCGCTCTAACCAACAAAATCTCCAATGTTTTAAGTCACTACAAAATAAAACTAGCATACAAGTCTAGCCAAACGCTTAAAAGCTCTTTCACAAGCACAAAACACAAAACAGATCCACTTGACAAATCAGGAATCTATAAGCTAGACTGTAGCGGGTGTAATGCTGTCTACATTGGCCAAACCTCTCGTTCTCTCCAAAAAAGATTTCGAGACCATCAGTTAGACATCATAAATAAAACGGAAAAAACAGCTTTCGCGAAACACGTTCTCCAGGAAAACAGTGCATTGGGTAGAGGGAGAAGAAACCAAAAACAACACGGAGTGATGACTGATAACATATCGTTGCTAAAAGAGGTCCAAGGGTTTAGGCAATTAAATGTTTGGGAATCAATTTTCATAAACAAACTACATAACGTAGCGCTTAATGACAACAAGGGATTCGCTGATTCAACGTTACTTAAAATTTTAACTTGAATGTCTCACTCTAATTTTGTGTTTACCTTTTTTCTGTAGTATGTACATATGTATGTATGTTAAAAAGAGCTTTTTCAGTTGTTTATAGTTGTTTATTTATTAAAACTGTCATAGAGAAGAAAATTAAATTTATGTTATGCTTTAGTCGATTGTGATCCGAAGATGACTGCATAGTCTAAACGCGTCATTAAAATAAATTAATTTAACAAGACTATAAGGTGTTTCTTTTGACTTATAACAATTGAATTGGAGTCTTGTTGGCTGAACTTCTTTTACTTATTATAATATCTTTATTCAAGAATCAAAACACAACACAGAACAGAAAACAAAATCTACGCTGCGACAATGCACAAAATCAAATAATCAACTTTATTTTATAAATTAAATTTCAATATGCACTGCCACAACTCATGCAAAATAATCCAATATTAAATAACTCACTCATATTAAATAAAACACGTCTTAAATGACACTTGAACATTTTCCACAAACTAAGAAAAAACATCGACAGCACAGCAAACGTCAAGAGTCAAACAAAATTCTATTAAAACCGAATTGCGGAATGTCAATTGCCGTCGGCAAAATGCATTTGAAAAAAAAAAAAAAAATTAAAAACTGCACAATTTCATAATATAAAATACACAGTCCACTGAAAATTAATATGAACTTAAAAGAAAAACGTCACCGAAGACGTACGTACATTAGTACACAAAATATTATTAAACATAAGCGCCGCGTTAAACTTGAAAATATAAATACAAACACCACCACTTTTCAATGCAATCATATTTTTTATTGCAATAAAATGTCTTGCCATTGCACAACAAGCATTTAACACCACGTAACTTAAACTTTTTATTTATTTCGCAAAAATTCACGAATTACGCGTTTGTTTATCAGAAAAATGTAAACAAGGTTCTAGTTGGAACCGAAAATGTCCAACTAGAAAGAGACCGAAACCATTCGCGAATTCTATTATGTACTTATGCTGCTGCAAAGCAACAAGTACATAATATTTTAGGTGCCGTGAAATAAGGTCGGGGGCAATCAGGCCGAATCGGCCACAAAACTAATAATAGCTTAAAATTCGCGCAAATTTTAAGCTATTATTAGTTTTGTGGTTAGAAAATTAAACTTTTCTATGAATTTCTAACCACAAAAAAAAAAATGAAACCGCTGACCTCATGCCGACTTCGCGCTGACTTTGCGCCGACCACGCGCCGATCCCGCGCCGATCCCACGCCGACCCCGCGCTGACCCCGCGCCGGCCGCGTGTCACCCCGCGCCACGCCGACCCGCGCGGTGCACCGGGCCGCGCCCCGCCCCCTCCCCCACGGATGAAAAGTTCAACTCCTTAGATCCAATGTTCCTCAGAACATTTCTGTTTCTACCAAAAGTAAAAGCCTTTATAAACAATGATCGCAAAATATTAATCAAAGAAATAAAGTCGAATTCAACTGAGAAATAAAGTCGAACGCTGTTTTCGCCAAATTTAGTGCCACAATGATTTTCGACCTTATTTCCCAAAATTGGTAATAAGGTCGAAAAAGAAATTCGACCTTATTGCCTTCGACCTTATTTCACGGCACCAATATTTTATACATACATACATACACACACACATACATACAAAACCGCGATCGTGAAAATCGATAAAATTGGCCGGAAGCCCGCGACGACGCCACCAACTACAACAACAACATGAACTGCATATATCGAAATTAATACCTTTCAAACCAATAAATGATAAAATCTATTCATAAGGAAATTAATGGAAAATTAAAACTTAACAAAAAAGCACTCACCAACTACTATGTGGGTGGGCACACATATTTAAAACAATCATCCATCCATCCATCCATCGGGATTTGCACCACCTTTAATATTTCTAGTGCGGGAAAATCTACGCACTAGTTTCACACTAAAATCAATTCTACACTTCACTTCATTTACTCACAACAAATATTTTAATCTAAATTTAATGAAACCAACAAAAAGTCGCGATTAATATATTCACAAAGCATTCACAAAGCATACCGGCACCATGCTTGCAAACGAAACTCTACAAAAGGAAAAAGCAACCAAACTAACATTTAACACGTATACACGACTACGTCAACGTCACTACAAAAATGAATGGAAAATTCCTGCTTCATAAAGCTTTCGCATTCACGCTGTAGTATAGTATTGGTATTTGTTGTACTATTATACTATTATCTCGTGTTATCGTTTTTTTGTTTATGTCATTTATATTCATTAACCATTTCGTCTCTTTAGATGTACACAACGAGTAAGAAGAGTATCACCATTGATCAGTGTATACCAGTTATCGAGACGATGAAATATCAAAAGGCCACCTATTGAGGAATAGATGCCAAACACATAGCGTCGGTAAAGCAGTTTCGGTGTGCGAATAGGGTGTTTCGCATTATGAAGATATTATGTGTGAACTTCTGGAGGCGGGAGAATGTACGATAGTACAAGTATTACAAAAAAAAAAAAAACATTAATTGTTAAGTACAAAATATTACATAAATTATTAATTGTTAATAAAAAACAAACAGTACTAAATCATAAATTCCACACACATTTGTCAGCCAAAATTATACAAAAACAAAACATCGAATGTTCATAAAAATTAATGTATTCACTATACGTCAAGTCATATGACCAAAATTACATTCTAATTACGAAAGATTAAATTGAAGGTTGCGTTAAAAGTTGATTAAGGTGTTTTATTTAATTTAAAGATACTTTCCTGTGGAAATTCTCAAGAGTTAATATATTTACGAACTTAGACAATAACATATAGTTTTTGACTAAGTTTTAACGTACCTTTTAATTTATCTCGGTCAATCTTCAAACCCAGGAATTGTTTTGGTTCGCTCATGTCCTTCATTTCAAACTCCTTAGATAGTTGTTGTTTGATGTATTGAATCTTTTTTATTTGCTTAGCAGCTATTATGAGGTCATCAACGTAAATAAGCAGAAAAACCAAAACATCGTTGTCTATAAGAACGGGTATGGTACGTTTCGTCATTTTTGTCTCGTTTACTGTTGTTTCGCCAAAGTTGTTTCGCTTTTTGTTGTTTCGCATTTTGTTGTTAAATTTTTCGTTTGTTTAGTTTATTTATTTTTGGATATTTCTCGCTTCGTTTTGCATTCGTTTCGTTTAAAGATCATTTGGCCTTTGATTACTTTATATTTGGCTCGTTTCGCTTTGTATTGTTTCGTTTTTCGATCAGTTCGCTTTTGTTTATATCGATTTTGATTATTTCGCCATCGTTTGATTCTCGCGAATTTTTACACCTCTAGCCTCTTTTTTCATCCACAAAAAGCAAAATACCAATCAAAAGATGGCGAAATAATCAAAAATTTAACTGTACCGGTTACTTTTGTATTATAACAATTTGCTTAGCTTCTCACCAAACTTTATTGAAAATTGATTAGAATCATCAAAGATATATCATATTTTAGAAGCATTTTCAGAACCAATTAGTTAGAAATAATATCAAATTTCGAAATACAAATTGGATGCATTGTTTTATTAACAAAGACATTCAGCTGAACACCAAAACTGAACATATCAATAATTATAATCTGATAATGAGCGAATTAATTGAATGCCAAAACAATAGATTACCGTCGAGACAAAATGCGAAAAAACAGTTATCGAGATAAATAAAGTCCAAATAATCATTTGTCAGTTCAATGGAAATGCGAAACACATGGTTAGCAAGATAAGAAATGCAAAGTAACTGTGCAGCGAAATGATTTAAAATCTAAGTAACAGAAAAACAAAACCCGCAATGCGAAGTAATCAAAAATAATTGTGTCAAAAACAAAATAATGGAATGCGTAATAAAATGTGCGAATCAATAGGCACCCCTATAAGAACATATAGACAGTTATCAGCTTGTGTGCGTTGGAAACCAAGTGATGTAAGAAAATTGTGAACTCTCTCGTTCCACATTTTAGATACCTGCTTCAAACCATAAAAACATTTATTTAACTTGCAGACAAAGTAACCTTAGACGAATCCATCGGGTTGCTTCATGTAGACTTCTTCACGTAAGTCACCGTTGAGGAATGCCGACTTAACGTCCATTTGGTGAAGATGTAAGTTGTAATGATTAACTATAGCAAGCACGATTCTTAATGTGGCCAACACACAGGGGCATACGTTTCGTTATAATCGAAATTTTTTGTCTGCGCAAATCCTTTTGCAACTAACCTTGCTTTATATTGCTGCACGGTTCCGTTCTCATCTCTTTTGATTTTGAATACCCACTTGCATCCTATGGGCTTTCGACCTTTTGGCAATTCCACAAGCGTCCATGTTTTATTCTTCCTAAGTGAGTCCATCTCCTCCTTAGTTGCTACTATCCATTCATGCGAATTCTCGCAGACTTTGGCTTCCTCTATGCTTGTTGGTACACTATTTACAAAGGCTTCAGCGTTTAAAGCATACGCCATGAAGGAAAGATCATAATCCTGTAACCTGATTGGTTGTTTGATAGTTCGGCCCAGGCGCTTTGGAACTGGCGTAATTGTTCGATTATGTGCTGTTTCATCATAGTTTAGATTAGGTGACTGAAGAGTTTCACGTTCGGAACAATCCTGAAAACTTTCATCAGCTTCACTCTCAGCTTCGACACCACTTTCGATTTCATACCTTTTTCTTTCGGTTGCAGTTTTAACGCTTTCATTTTCTTCCCGCTTTTCTTCAATGTCATCTTGATTTATTTGAACTGTAACACTTTCCGGTTCTTCAAGTATTTCATTAAAGACAACATTCCTCGCCGTTATGATATTTTTAATGCTTAAATTCCATAGCCGATATCCATTTTGTGCATATCCAACCATCACACATTTTTGTGATTTTGCATCTAATTTGATTCTCTGCTGTTGGGGAACATATGCATAAGCAGTGCATCCGAAGATTCTCAGATTTGATAGGTCTGGTCGCTTGCCGTACCATACTTCTGCTGGAGTACTATTGGAATGCTGTGTTTTGTTAAAAGCTGCTGTTGGGCTCCGGTTTGCCAAGCACACTGAGCATAAGACGGCCTCTCCCCAAAGAGATTTTTCAAGTTTCGACTCTTTCAGCATCGTTCTTGCTTTTTCCATTACGACTCTGTTGAACCTTTCCGCGACCCCATTTTGCTCCGGACAGTATGGCGCAGTGTATTCTAAACGAATTCCAAGTGAAGTGGAAAATTGTTTAAATTTTATTTGGTCCAATTGAGAAGTAGAAAAAGCATGATACTTTCTAAATTTTTCAAGAACTTCATCTTTACTTTTGAGCAGATAGGAAATCGCAAAGTGTGAAAAATCATCCATGAAGGTAACGACGTATCTCATATCATTGTGTGATTCGGGAGTTATTGGTCCCATTACGTCGCTGTGAATCAGCTCCAGCACTCGTTTTCACCTGCTTTCCGTCACACGTTTGAAGGGCTGCCGGCACTGTTTTCCAAAAGTACACGGTTCACAAAAATTATTAAAAATTATTATTAAAAATTAAATTAATTGTTATTATATAATAATTATTTATTATTTAATTATTAATTATTAAAAATTATTCTTATTGTTATTTTTCATTTGTATGCCGCTTACCATTTTATTTTGTTGAAGTTTGATCACGTCCTGGTTGTTGAGATGTCCTAGGCGCTTATGCCATAATTCCAGGTCATCGAGGCGTCTTGATATTCCTGCATATTTTGTGTTTGGCTTAAAACACATGCTTACTTCATACAATTTTCCGTTTGACTTTCCTTGCAAAACCACTTCATCTCTACGGTAAACTTGAACTGTTTTATTGCTAAAGATTATCTTCATTCCTTTTTCTTCTAGTTTTCTTATCGATAACAGATTACTTGACAGGTCTTTCACATAAAGAACATTCTCCAGTGTAAACGCACATCCTGTTCCATTCACAATGGTTTTTGCTTTTAGTTTTCCTATTTTAGTGGCAAATAAATTGATACCATCTTTTGCCACGGCAATTTTAATCGGAGTACCGAGAACTTTTACATCAGTAAAATTGTTATCATTATTAACCATGTGGTCTGTGGCACCTGAATCCATAAAAACTTTATTGTATTTTTAGACTCTTCGCCAGAATGCTTTCCTGAATCGACTAGAAACGCAAATTCTCTGTCACTTGTTCTTTTTATTATGTTTGCACTGAATTGTGATTGTGAATTGTCTCGTTTTCTTTGAGTGTTTTTCAATTTTGCTTTGCACTCACTTTTTTTATGGCCAACATTGCCGCAATTGTAGCATTTGAATCTAAATGACGATTTTGCATTCATAGCTACATTTGTATGCTCCGCACTGCTTCCACTATTTATATTTCTTTTGTTGGATTCTTCTAATAACCTACCTTTGACAAATTCTATAGAAAGTTTGTCCTGCTCTACCGTTTCCAGAGCGGTGACAAGGGAATCGTAGGATTTGGGAAGAGATAGAAAAAAGTACCTTTCGTTTTTTTTTTCTCTTAAATCAAGAAAAATTTTTTTGTTCGGTTTTTTGCTCTGAGTAAATATTAATAAAAGCATTGAACATGGAAAGAAAAAATGGCCCTTTGTGAGGCAAAATTATGAAAAAAAAAAAATTAATTAAGAAAAAAATATTTTCTTTTTTCAAAATTTTGATTTTGAGGCTTGATCTCTCCAAAACTTTTCATTAAGTGAACTCAAATTAAAATTTTTATTAAAGAACAGAGCAATAGCTTTCAAAAACACTAAGGTATGAGAAAGTAAGTGGCTTAGTTGATTTTAATAGTTTTTTTGAAAATGAAGTAAATTTCATATAAAATTGCCCCTCGCTCCTACACGGAGGGATATAGACCCCCCCCCCCCACCCTCTCATATAACTTTTTTTGTATTGACCAAACCTATTCATCCTTACCCTTTGGAAAACCGTATCTACATGACCCTAAATAAATAAAATAAAATTCCAAAAGTTAATGATTAATTTTAAAAATAATTAAAAAATTGAGAGCGGTGAAATTTTTTGTTTTAACTTTTTTCTATACGCCATTCAAAACACATTTCCGAAAATTTCATGAAAATCCATGGACTGGCCCTGGATTCCTAGGTAAAAAGCTTACGGCCCTCCACTATTAATTATGATTAAAAAGAAATCAATTTGGTAACAAAAATGATATAAATGCATTTGTGTTTATTATAATGATAAATCTTGTGTTGAACAAAAGTGATATAATTACAAGATGATGAAAATGAACTTGAGTGTACGGTGGTTGCAAAGAGAAGAAGGTTTTAGATCAATCGGAAACAGATGGCTGCCAACTTAAAAGTTAAGTTACAGAGATTAACTATAGAGGTCGTTAGCGATGTTGAGTTGCTAAAGAAAGGCGTTGCCAAACCACACCTTAACAGACACAAACTCCACTGTCAGGCAGAATGCCCCATTTAACTTGGACCATGATCTAATGCCGTCCTCCCGACCTAGAAGAAGTTTAGCTTGCCGTATGCAAACTTAAATCAAATAAAACTGCAGGTGCAGATGGCCTTCATGCCGAACTTTTCAAGGCTGCTGTAGACCAGTTAGAAAGCACCATGCACCAGATGATCTACATGATAACATTGCATTACGGAAAATATATAAAATAGTGAAATATATCTGAAAAATTACAGTCCTCCTTTGCGTTGTGATAGTACAAGTACATGTGGTGTGGTGTTTAATGTAAAAGAAGGTCTAAGGAACAGAATAATATTGATGTTCCAATGCAAATGTGGTGTTTATGTTATGAGATTTTTTGAAATGAATTTAAAGAAGCGGTTGAGATTTTTTACAGATCTCTAAGTAGTTCAAATCGTGAATTTTGTACCATTTTTCGAGTTGCATTTATGTAGTGCTGCATAAGAGGAATATTGTCATTTTTGGAGACTTTAATATTGATTTACTTTGCACAAACTATACATACAACGAAATTTTAGGACGTGTTTCAAAAAAAGTGATTATTTTTTTTCTCGAAAAAATTCCATTTATACCTTCGAGGAGGTGTAAAAAGATGTCAACAAATTGTAAACTATTAAATTGTGGTATTTTAAACTTATTTCTAAAAGCAAAGTGCTGGGATGAGCTCTTAATATTAATATTTAGAGGTCGCTCATCTCAGATCTCCATTTCCCATACAAATTGTAAACTTTTAAATTTTGGTATTTTATATTTCGGTCTAGAAGCAAAGTGGCGAGATGAGCGATACATATTTTTAGAGAAAATTAGTTGTTCTATAAAAAAATAACTTTTGAAGAAGTGAATATGTCGAAAAAAATGATAAGAAGCCTTTTTTGTGGAGCAATTTTCTATAAAAATATGTATCGCTTATCTCGGAACTTTGCTTCTAGACCGAAATATAAAATTCCAAAATTTAAAAGTTTTTTTGCCCATACAATTTATATGGGAAATGGAGATCTGCGATGAGCGACCTCTTAATATTAATATTAAGAGCTCTCCTTTTAACAGGCATCTTTTTACACTTCCTCGAAGGTATAAATGGAATTGTTTCGAGAGAAAAAAAAACAACCTTTTTGAAACAGTCTAATATGCACCCAAGTTGTAATTGGTGTAGGTGGTGTTGCACCGCATTTTTGAAAAATCTCTCAAAGAGATCCAACTACCAACTCGCTGCAGTTGAAAGCGATTTTGGAGATGTTATTAGATTTTTTGTAATTTTTTTAACTGCAAGTTCTGTGATTGAAATGCAATGCTAAAATGATTTTATATTTAGTCGCAGAACTTGCAGTTAGAAACATAATGACTTGAAATTCGCGTCCGAATAAAATAAATTTATTATTAAATAAAATTATTTTAACTTTGCTTTTCAATGAAAAAGCTAATAACGCCAGGAGATAGGAGACTTTTAACTGAAACGACTGCAATTGGTTCTCTTTGAGAGATTTCTTAAACATGCGGTGTAACACCAACCTACACCCAATACACCGCATTTTTTCACTCATATTACTCAAAATGCGGTGTAGAGCTATAATAAAGTATTTGGTTCACTCTGAGTTCGTTCAACTTCAAAATAATTTGAATTAAGTCATTAATCCCCCCTCACAAATACTTGTTATATATGTCCTTATAAAAAAATATGTGTTAGCTGATATAGGTACGGACTTAAAATTAGATGATCATGAAGCAATCTTAGCTTAAGCTCCCGTGGTTATTAACCTTAGAAAGAAAAACTTATTTTTTAGTACGGTAAAGATAAACATGCGCCTACGAAGCGCATTATTTTTTTATTTCTTTATATTATTGTTATGTTGCCTATTAAGTATTAGTTATTAAGTAAAGGAAAAAATATTGCAACGTGCGCTTAGTTCGCAAAATAAAACTTCACATTTGAATTTATTTCTACCACTTTTATTCAGTATCTATACTTTATTCGATCTCAACGAGACTTTTGGACTATCACTTGTAAACAACAATTCACTCTTAACTATGTCTAATAAAAACTCACATCTGGTTGCCTCGGGCGGCCTATTTATATCGAATGACATTTCATCTAGAACTCTCCAGTAATTTCCACATGGTCTCCACTCTCCACTAATGTCAAACATTTTTCCTTTCTGGTATATTTCTACACTTACACTGTGTTGCCGCTTGTGTTTTCGGTTGAACGTTTTCGATTAGGAAATTGGTATTAAATGTTGGGTGTGCATTACACTGCCCCTCCTTAAGATTGTTCGTCCCGAATAATTCCATCTGCAGCCTCGCCACTAAATCGATGCAGCCAGTCACAATGAACTACTTTTAACTTGCCTCTTAGTCCTCTTTGGATGCGGTAAACCACGTCGTTAATCCTCGTGACAACAGTATAAGGACCTTCCCAGTTCTGCTGAAGTTTCGGTGACAATCCCTTTTGACGATGAGGATTATAAAACCACACACGATCTCCTGCTTGGAATCCTGCCGTTGTCGCTTTTGTGTCGTACCGTGTCTTCATCCGGTCGCTGTAGGTTTTCATCCGTTCCCTTGTTCTTTTATGGATGCCAGCGAGTCTCTCCTTGAGGTCGTCCACATACTCGTTCGTGTCCTGTGGCTCCTCTGTGGGGCATCCAAATTCAAGTTCGCTGGGCAGCCGCATGGTTTTCCCGAACATGATGTCAGATGGTGTTTGTCGTGTCGAGCTATGTACTGCACTTCTATAGGCCATCAGGAATAGCGGTACGTGCCTATCCCAGTCTCTTTGGTAGTCGCCTACGACCTTGGTGTTCTTTCAAGGTCCGGTTGAATCTTTCAACCATCCCATCAGATTGTGGATGAAGCGGTGTGGTTCTCGTTTTCTTAATGCCAAGTAGTCCGCACACTCCTTGGAAGATGTTTGACTCAAAGCTCCTCCCTTGGTTGGAATGGAGTTCCATAGGAACACCAAACCTACTCACCCAGTTAAACACAATCTGGTCGACCACCGTTTTGGCTTTTTGATTTGGGATGGCATACGCCTCAGGCCACTTGCTAAAATGGTCCATTACAACCAGAATGTACTTGTTTCCAGCGTTGGTCTCTGGAAAAGGCCCAGCCACATCTACTGCAATCCTCTCAAAAGGCGATCCAACGTTGTACTGATGCATCTTACCTTGAATCTTCCTACCAGGTCCTTTGGTTGCAGCACACTTGTCACATGCTCGGCACCAATTCTCCACGTCATCTCTTGCATGTAACCAGTAGAACCGATGTCGCACCTTCTCCAGTGTTTTGTTAACTCCCAGGTGGCCTCCAGAAGGTCCGTCGTGCATCTCCTGAAGAACTTCACTGACTTTCGATTGCGGTACGATCAGCTGCATCACATATGATTTACCGTCAGCGGACTCCCATCTTCGCCTGAGGACACCTTCTTGCACATATAGTGAGTCCCACTGTGCCCAATAGGTTTTGAGAACTGGACTCCTGTCAGAAATGTCTCCCCATTCAGGTTTCTCTTCATTTTCTTTCCATGGGAGAATGGTTTCGATATCGGGATCCTCCTGTTGAGCAGTCCTCACTTCCTCATTGCTCCATCCGCATATTGGGTCAGCTCTTAGTCGCTGAGCGGTAATATTTTCTTTGTCTTCCTGCCGCCTACAATGCTTGCAATCCACTTTGCAAGGTCTTCGGGATAATGCGTCAGCGTTTGAGTGCAGCTTTCCTCTACGGTGTTGAATCTGGTAATCATAAGTCTGCAGTCTTTCTATCCACCTTGCGACTTGACCTTCTAGCCAGCACTGGAGCGTTACAGAGGCGGCATTTGAGTTCCTGAAAAGATTTCTCACACTCACCTGACCATTTAAACTGCTTCCCTTTTTCGGTGAGCTGATGCAAACTCTTTGCAACTCCACCAAAGCTCTTAACAAAACGTCGGTAATATGTGGGGGCTTTTTTTTCGGGGCTTCATCAGTGATCTTCGTAATTGCTGCAACCGATTCGCAACGTCCAACGACTTCTCCTTTCTTCAACCTTACATCATACGGTCTGGTGTTTAGTAATCGTACGGGGACCATTTTGTTTTTCGGTGCTACCAGTGTTTTCCCAATGATGACGCTTTGGGAGGAACACTCTGGGCCTGGTTCCACCACGAGGTATCGAAGGCTTCCAAACTCACCTTCCAGTTTTGTCCAAACGAACACTTCAGAAGAAAGAGGCAGAATCAGATCTTCCGTGGTGACAGTCCTCAGTGTTGACGTATTTTCATTCGAATAGATCATTGGAATTTCTTTATTTTGGTATTTCAAAACTTGATTACCGATGTCCAAAATAGCTCCGTGCTGTTTCATAAAGTCGATTCCAATGATGCACTCGTCACATATATCTGCCACCAGGAATTGATGAGTAAACACTAGATCGGCCAGTCGGATCTTAAGACACACTTCTCCATATACTCTTGCTGCTTCTCCTGTTGCGTTTCTTAGACGGTAGCTATTGGTTTTATGAAGCCACGTCATCTTTACCAGGTCTCGACGTACTATGGATGCTGTGGCACCGGTGTCGATGGAAGCCACATGTTTGTTCCCGTCAATAGTAGTCTCCACAGTTAGATTTTGGTTGTCTCGTTTGGTCTGGGAGACCTGGATGGTGGTTCTGGGGCCATCGATACAAGAAACCAGCCTCTGCCCCTCGAAGTTGGTTCTTACTCGTTTCCCTAATGGGAAACGGATTGATAGGCAACGCTGGTGTTATTGTTACCTTGCTCTGGGTTGGATCTCTTGCTTCCACAATGTTGGCAACCGGTTTTATTTGGTGGTAGTCGGCATTGACGCTGTAAGTGCCCGGTCTTGTTGCAGTTCCAACATCTAACTGGTCCACTCCGCTGGTTCTTTTGTATTGCAGCTCTTTGGCACGAGCATTCTTCGACAATGGCTTCTCTAAGTCGATGTACTCCATATGAAGCCTGTTCTGCTGCTTCAATTGTCAATGCAAATGCTAAAGTTTCAGAAAGAGTACGTGTTCTAGCATTTCGAACAGACCTCTGAAGATGTATATCGGAAATGGCACGAACGAAGGACTCAACAGCAAGCTGGTTGATGATTTCTTCTCCAGCATCTGGGTATGCCAGGTGTACCAATTTTTCGACGTCTGCTTGGAGCTGCTGTAGACTTTCACCCCTTTTTTGGACTCTGTTATTGAGTTGGACTCGGAAGACTTCTTTCAAGTGGATATCTCCAAAGCGTTGATTTATAGCTGCCAAGAAAGAACTGAAATCGCCGCTCTTACCAGCTGGAACTGTTTGAAGTAATTCAGCTGCTGGTCCTCTAAGAGCAAGAGTCAGTGCAATGTACTTGTCTTCGGCATCCCAGCCATTTGTTGTCGCGGCTGCCTCAAATTGTCTCTTGTAGACTGGCCAAGAAGACTTTCCATCAAATGTTGGCGGTTTCATCTCCTTTTCCTTTGCAAACTCTCCAGCAGATTCTCGAATTTTGATTTTCCGGATCTGGTCTAATTCCTTGGTCAGAACAGAGAACTGTTTATCACATCGGCTTTCTACGATTTCGAAACGATTCTCTACAACAGAAAGCAGCGTTCGTCTAAGGCACATGCATTTTTCTCAATGTTACCCAATTTACCTTCTAGAATGTTTTTCTGACTTTCCAAAACATTCTGTTGCGCCTCAAGTCTTTCGACAATATTCTGTTGTTCCTTCTTTTTTTCGTTTCGTTGTTCTTCAATCAGCTTCTTTTGTTCGTTTCGTTGTGCTTCCAGTTGTTCGAGAACATTCTGCTGTTCCTTTTTTTTTTGATCATTTCGTTGCTCTTCTAGCTTCTTTTGTTGTACTTCGAGTCTTTAGAGAACATTCTGCTGTTCCTTCTTTTGTTCGCTTCGTTGTTCTTCAACCAGCTTCTTTTGCTCGTTTCGTTGTGCTTCAAGGTGCTCGAGAACCTTCTGCTCTTCCGTCTTTTGCTCATTTCGTTGCTCTTCCAGCTTCTTTTGTTGTACTTCGAGTCGTTCGAGAACATTCTGCTGTTCCTTCTTTTGCTCGTTTTGCTGTTCTAACAAAAGTTTCAACATACTAGAAAAATCTACACTTTCACTTACTTCCTCTTCCTCTACTTCTGTTTCAAAAACAACAGTGTTTACGTCTTCCCCTTGCTGTTCCAAATAGTTGCTCAAGCGCAGGACGAGCTCATTTTCGATCCCGCTCTAGAAAGATTTCGCTTACATAACTCACTTTTAAGCTCAATGCAGTTGAGCTCTACCAACAACTTACCCATTTTCACTGTACTTAACTTTTTTTTTTACACTGCACTAGTCAAATTTGTTCTTTTTTTTCAAATAAGTTTTATTTACACTTCTGACACCAATGTAACGTGCGCTTAGTTCGCAAAATAAAACTTCACTTTTCTATTTAATTCTACCACTTTTATTCATTATCTATACTTTATTCGATCTCAATTCAACTTTTGGACTATCACTTGTAAATTAAAATTCACTCTTTATTTTATCACTCTATAATCAAAACTGACATCTGGTTGCCTCGAGCGGGCTATTTATATCGAATGACATTTCATCTAGAACTCTCCAGTAATTTCCACATGGTCTCCACTCTCCACTCTTGTCAAACATTTTCCCAAAGGTATATTTTTACACTTACATTAGTGTTGCCGCTTGTGTTTTCGGTTGAACGTTTTCGATTAGGAAATTGGTATTAAATGTTGGGTTCGCAATACAATACTTACCTTTTTTCATAATAAAACACCCTATAATACTTACCTTAATAATTATTTACAACCTATAATATTAGCCCTAATACACTTAATAATATTGGAAATAAGTAATACAACCTTCTTTAATACTCACCTGAAATAAATATATAACACAATTAATACTTACCAACAATAATAATAATATCACTCATCATAATAACATAATGTTTTATACATATATAACTTACCTGACCCACCCTACTTGCCCTTGCGCATTTAATAAAAAAAAAAGACTGCACAAAACTCAACATGCAATACATGTCCCTTGTTAACAGATCGGCGAGCTTATCTCCACCCGCAAGTGGAAGATTTGCCAAAAAAAAGATAGGCCGCAAGAGTGGCAGCTAATCAATCGATGGTGTGATCTTGCCATGTACCAACCCAATTGTACCGACTAGACATCTGCAACGAGTGGCTTGAAACCACTTCCAAGCCATTCTATATTTTTTCAAATACACCACTCGCTGGTTTTAGTTATTTCAAAACAAACCAAATGACTCATTATCTCAATTCAAAACAATAGAATCGTGTATTCATTCCAAATGAATACACCATTTGGTTTTTTTCTCAAATGCATCGAATACACACAGTTTATTATTATGTGTTCGATACATCGAATACACCAAATAATGCACTAAACACACCAAGTACTCCAAGCGAACTGAGAATTTACAATTACTAAGAAATGAAAGAGTGAACAATTTAAAATTACAAAGAGTCTTAGTACATTTTCTTTGGACATATTTAATTTTTAAAAAATATGTAAGAAAAAAATTTGTAAACTGTTATCGATTTTGCTATTCTCTGTCTGTTCGCTTTTTTTGAATTCATCTCCCGCCACTGAACTTAAATGATATTCTGTACAGAGATAGTCTAGAACATGAGGAAGAACAAAGGCTATATATTTTATCCATATATTCCCACAAGAACTGGAACGCAAATGGGAACCTAGAAACTACTGCCCCGATTTCACATATTCACCGTTAGAATGCTACACTATCCCCGAGTAACAAAAATTCTAACTTATCCGCATATGCCCACGGGATCGGCAATGAGAAATTAAAAACTTTCAGGTTAAAGCTAGAAACAAGCTTAGCAGAGCATCACATAATTCATTTGCATCACAGTATAATCCACTCGCTGCACTCAGTGTGCTTGTAACTGTTCTATTTTTATTTTTTCAATTGTTGTATTCGGTGTGTTGATAACTGTTAGGCTTGTTCTGTTCTGTTTAAATCAAGCATTCAAGCCTAGGGGAGAAGCCAGACAGTGTATTCGTTCTAATACGAAGAGATCGAATGGTGTGCAGTACTTGCTTTTTTAGAATAGTGTATTCATTTTTAGTGTTCACTAATTTGTAAGCATTCTACGAACAGAATACACTGAACTACTGTGCTTGGTTCGAAAAGGTAAATGAAAGTATTCGTGCAAAACTCTAGTACCGACTATGTACATGTACAACGGTCGAGTTGGTACATGACAAGTTCAGCTTAGCCATCGGTGAAGGTAAAACTAGACAGTCGATTGCAGCATTTTAAGAAGATAAGACCTTGTATGAGAAAGGAAAAAAAAAAATTAAAAAATTGAACAATTGTGCGCGTCAGTAGAATTGGTATATTGACGTGTGGTTTTCCTTTTAATTCTTGTCGCGAAAAATTTAGCTTGAACAGTGTAAAATAAAATTAGTGAAGTAAAGGAAAGTTAAGGAAAATACAAGTAGTAGATAAAAATATTATAATAAATAGTAACTTAGTATTTTTATCTGAATATGCAAGTACTTCAATTTGGATTGATTTCAAGATTAAGGTTTTCTTATTTCGCAATTGCATTTTCCTTCCACTGTGCCGTTGAGAATTACGTTAGATATCATATCAGCTGATGCGTCAACGTTTCCGTCGAGAAAGTACAATGACCAATTAAAATTTCGAGAGAAATTATTTCAGTCCGTCTCAATTGGCTTTCTCATATTACCACACAGTGCTTTTAGGGACTTAATCTTCTTTTATCGTGACGGAAAACAAAGAATCTACCGATATGACACAATGGTCCGATTTGCCGAAAGGAGATGATACTATAACCCTGTATTTTTCGGGATAAGAAGTGAGAAATAGGTCAAGAGTGTGGGCCGCATGGCCTTCAATATCTGGAACCCGGCTGGGCTCATCAACAAGTTGAGTCAATTCGTTAAACTCAGCGAAGATCTCAACATATTTTCTGTTACGATCACCCTGTAACTAATAGTAAATGTCAGTGACATGAAATGTCAGTTAGTTGACGTATATAGTTTCTGTAAAAACCACATTCTTATTTTTATCTTGATGTAGTGTATTTCGATCTAAATTTATAAGTTATATTCCACATTAAATAATACCTTATTGTTAAAGATAAATCTCTTTCTTTCTCCGACCATAAGACGCAACAGTGGCGACGAGGATTAATTTGTTTTTCATCGGCGGATTAAGAAGAAAAATCGAGATTAAAATCGACCGGCAACATGTCAACGACACCGCCAAATACGTCGGACAAAACGTTCATGGACCTCTTCTCAGCGCTAATGACTAACCAAAATACCTTGATTGGTAAACTGGCTGACCAAGTTCTAGCTGAAAAGAAGGAAAGGTCGTCACCCGAGTATGTTTTGGAGGTACTCAACAAAAATATACAGGAATTTAGATACGATAAGGTAACCGGGGCAACTTTCGAGCAATGGTATGCTCACTACAATGCTTTGTTTGAGAAAGATGCAAGTGTACTGGACGATGCCACAAAAACAAGATTGCTTATCAGGAAGTTGGGTAGCGCCGAATATATCCGCTACAAGAATTTCATCCTGCCAAAAACAACAGAGGACTTAGATTTTGCTGCATCTATTGCAAAGCTCACTAGCATTTTTGGAAAAGTGGAATCCCTGTTCAATACACAGTTGCCTGCAAACCATCAAAAGCAACGCAGAGGATTTCACTCAATACGTTAGTGCAGTCAACATGAAGTGTGAAAACTTTAAAATTGGTTCACTAAGCAGCGACCAATTCAAGTGTATCGTGTTTGTCATGGGATTACAGTCAACACAAGATTCCGATGTTCGCTCTCGCATTCTCACGTTTCTTGGAAACAGAAGAGTCAGATAAAATAACACTCGAGAATTTTTTGGTCCAATGTCAGCGTGTGGCCAAACCGAAAAACGATGTTAAACTAATGGAATCAAACTCTCATGCTCAAACTGTTCACACCACCCAGACCATCGCATCAACAAATCAAGATAGGAAAAGCTCACAATCAGAAGTAGCGCCAAGAAACTAACAACACCCTGCTGGGGCTGTGGCCAAATGCATTTCAAGGCAGAGTGCAAATTCAAAAATCATGTTTGTACCTCTTGCCAGCAGCAAGGTCACAAAAAAGGTTATTGCAATTGTTTCCAGCAAAAACCTTCTCACACCGGCAACGCCCCGAGCAGCAGTAAGTTCAAAGGCAGGAAGAAACGCAGTCGCAAATGAAATTTTCAGGCCAAAAGTCAAAGAGTTTTTGTGCAACACATTGAGAGCACTAAAAGAAAGTTTGTCGATGTTCGGCTCGGACGTAACAATCATTTCAAACACAACCTGGATGCAAATTGGACAACCTAAACTGGACCCGAACAACAAACCTGTCAAAGATGCTCAAGGCAACCAAATAAAAATGAAGGGTGAACTGACAGCTGAGGTCACATTCAGAAAACAAACGTTGAACCTCAAATGTTTCGTTACCGAGCTACCACAGCTTTCATTTTTCGGAATCGACTGGATGGATAAATTTGGAATGTGGGAACTATCTCTCGATCAGGTATGTAGTACAGTAACGGTAGAAGGTAGAGACACCCGAATTCGACTCCTTCAAAACGAGTTCGCGGATGTTTTCAAGGGCACCATGGGTCACTGTACAAAATTTAAGGCCAAAATGTACCTGAAAGAAAATGCCGTTCCAATATTCCGCGGGATACGCCCA
The DNA here is from genome assembly GCA_914767635.1 of Melanostoma mellinum. Taxonomy (NCBI): domain Eukaryota; kingdom Metazoa; phylum Arthropoda; class Insecta; order Diptera; family Syrphidae; genus Melanostoma; species Melanostoma mellinum. The sequence continues at coordinate 117,466,774 of OU612060.1, forward strand.
GTTCCTTATGCCTCATTACCAGCCATCGACGAAGAACTCTCCAGATTAGAACAGTCCGGATTTCTAACAGCTGTTGATTTTTCCGACTGGGCACTACAGCCGCATCATCATCCTCTTCCACTTCCTGAAGACATTTTCATCAAGTATGCAGGTGGAAAGATCTTTAGTCACAGATCTATCAGATGCATACCTGCAAGTCGAAGTCGAAGATGAATGTAAGGATTGGCCTACCATCAATACTCGTCGAGGACTGTTCCGTGTGAATCGTCTGCCTCCTGTGCCCCTGTTCTGTAACTATCGCATCGATAAAATTCGTCGAGAAATGGTGAGATTTGAAACGAAATTGGTTTTATCGCATCATCGGGGTTCTGTAAGCGATGACAGGCGATAACTTTATCACGCGAAACGAACTGGAATGAAAATACTGGAAAGGCGGTAAAAACGGGTTTCTGTATAGTCAAAAGTCGATATCCTTTTCATTTTATACGTCAAATTTTATCACTGGGTTCGTAGCAGGCGATAAGACAAGAGGATGAGCGATAAAGAGGGAATGAATCGTTTCATTTTTTAACGATGCGAAACGATTCATTCCCTCTTTATCGCCCCTGGAAAGAACTGGGTTTCTATAAGTGCATGCGATAACTTTCAGTTTCGGTTTCAGTTTGACTGGAATTTCCAATGGAAGGCGATAAGTCTATCTCTCAATCTTGTAAATGAAATTTGTTGTGTAAATTAAAGTGAGCAGTCTGGCCTCTAGCAAAATGTTGGGCGAGTTCCTAAACGCAAGTCTTGCACAAATTATGTGAAGCAATCAGTTCCTAAATGCCGACAAGAAAATCTCTTCAAAGCAGAATGCCCCAAAACGTAGTATATTGCTTTTTTTCCGCAGTTGTTAGTGAATTTGTGCTATCAAAAAACACTTGCATACTTTTAATTGCATTGCAAATTTTATTTGGGATTATTTTTGTTATCGCCTGCTTTGAACCCAGTGATAAAATTTGACGTATAAAATGTAAAGGATATCGACTTTTGACTATACAGAAACCCGTTTCTACCGCCTTTCCAGTATTTTCATTCCAGTTCGTTTCGCGTGATAAAGCTATCGCCTGTCATCGCTTACAGAACCCCGATGATGCGATAAAACCAATTTCGTTTCAAATCTCACCGTTTCTCGACGAATTTTATCGATGCGATAGTTACAGAACAGGGGCGCTGGTGTCAAACCAGCACCTGGAGCCTTCCAGTGATTGATGGATCGCGTACTTAAGGGAATCGACGGTGTGTCTCCATACCTTGACGACATCCTGGTATCAGCAAATAACGAAGAGGAACATTTTCAAAGACTAAAACAAGTCTTCACCCGTTTCCGTGAGTATGTTTTACAAATTAAACTTGAAAAATGTTCTTTCTTTCAAGGCACTGTTCGTTATCTGGGTCACATGCAAACAGGCAAAGGGTTACAACCTGATCCAGAAAAGGCAAGGGCAATCATATCAATGCCAGAGCCTCAGAACATCACACAGCTTCGTCCATTTTTGGGAGCAGTATATTTCTATGGACGCTTTATTCCAAAAATAAGTAAGCTTAGCGCTCCACTCAACGCGCTTCTGAAAAAAGACACCAAATGGAAATGGACCACGAGCTGTCAAGATGCCTTTAGAAATTTCAAAAATATTCTTTCATCGGATCTGGGCTTGATGCATTACAACCCGAAGCTACCAATCATTGTGTCGGCTGACGCATAAACGTAGGGGTTGGAGCATGCATATCACATCGACTGTCAGATGGATCTATTAAAGCTGTGCAACATGCTTCGCGTTCTCTCACACAGGCAGAGCAGAACTACAGCCAAATTGTGAAAGAGGGACTGGCTTAGTCTTCGCAACAAAAAAGTTTCATCGGATGCTGTTAGGTCGACAATTTATTCTTCAAACGGACCATATGCCGCTGTTATCCATTTTCGGCTCGAAAAAGGGTATTCCAGCTCATACAGCCAACCGACTGCAGCGTTGGGCCTTGACACTGCTGGGATACGATTTTGTAATCGAGTATGTGAAAACAGAAAACTTTGGAAACGCAGATGTACTCTCGCGACTTATTAGTCAATATGACAAGACCAATGAAGATTTAGTAATCGCCAAAACTTCATCAAGCGATGAATGCGAAACAGATTTAGATTTCATCACAAACAATCTGCCCCTCTCGTTTAAGATGATTCATGAAGAAACCAGTAATGATCCATCGCTCACCACAATAAAGAACTACATAAGGACATTTTGGCCAAGTAAAAAGGACATCCCATGCAATATTCTCCCGTTCTATCATAGGAGGGATGGCCTTCTCATCATCAAAGACTGTTTAATGTTTGGCGACCGGCTGCGGCTGGTTGTAACTGAAAAATTTCACTCTAAACTACTCAACCAACTTCATCGTGGACACCCGGGCATTGAGAAAATGAAATCAATTGCTCGCAGTTATGTGTATTGGCCTCGACTAGACCACGACATTGAGACCTACGTACAAAATTGCTCCAGCTGCCAATCAGTTGCAAAATCCCCAGTTAACACTACAGTCCTGGCCAACTCCGAATGGACCCTGGGAAAGACTACACATTGACTACGCGGGACCCATACAAGGCAAATGGTATCTTGTAATCATAGATGCATTTTCAAATTGGCCAGAAATTATTGCAACCCCAACAATAACAACGGCAGCAACAATAAACATTCTGGCAGAGGTTTTTGCTCGACATGGATATCGTCACACAGTTGTGTCGGATAATGGAACGCAGTTCTGCAGTACGGAGTTCCAACAATTTTGTAAATCTGGAGGCGTAGAACACATTAGAACTGCGCCATTCCATCCTTTGTCCAACGGGCAGGCTGAAAGATTTGTGGATACCTTCAAACGTCCCTAAAAAAAGTGAAGGGGGATTAAACTCCGCAACAGGCACTCCTGCAATCCCTCAGCATGTATCGAACAGCCCCAAATCGAAACACGCCAAATGGACAATCTCCAGCTGAACTGATGTACGGTAGAAAAGTTCGAACAACATTGGACCTTTTACGAGACTACCCAAAGCATCCTTCACCAACAAAAGATGATAAACAAGAGAAGCAGTTCAACCGCCATCATGGAGCCAAGTTTCGAAGTTTTCAGCCAGGAGATCTAGTTTTTGTTAAAATATATCGTCTAAACAAAAGTCATTGGGAGCCAGGAACAGTTTTAGAACAAAAGGGTAAGGTTAATTACAACATTCATATTCCCAGAAAATCAAGACTTGTTAGAACGCATATCAACCAAATTCGTGCAAGATCTAAGCGAACGGAATCACTGACACAACGACCGTCTTCACCACAATTAAGCCCTTTGAATATCTTGTTGGAAGATTTTATGTTACCAACGCCAAAGCCGTCATCAAACGACTCATAACTCAACGAAGTAATGGAAGTGTCTCCAGCTAATCCACAAATCTTTGAACAACCTGAGACGCCAGCCGCTCCGCCGACGCATAAGAGTTCGAAGAAGGCCTGATAGATATAGTCCTCCATAAGCAGAAAATAAATAAATCATGCCAGTGACATGAAATGTCAGTTAGTTGACGTATATAGTTTCTGTAAAAACCACATTCTTATTCTTATCTTGATGTAGTATATTTCGATCTAAATTTATAAGTTATTTTCCATATTAAATAATACGTTATTGTTAAAGATAAATCTCTTTCTTTCTCCGACCATAAGACGCAACATTTTCTGTCTTGTGTTGTCTGACCAGAATGTCGAAACCAACCAGAATTGTGTACATTGAAATCGCCCGCAATTGCGATTTCAGTGTGAGGATAAAAGGAGACAATTCTTATTATGGACTCAGATAGCGCATCAAACTCGTTAGAGGTTGAACTGCTATCTAAATTGGGGCTTCTATAAATATAGTGAATGATTTGCTTGCGGACGGTGAATTTTAACCCCAGAAATTGAAGTTCGTATTAGAACAGAGGCCGTATTGTGGTAGAAGTTGGTAAGCAATATCATGTCGTAACATATACAGCGAGGCCATGGGAGGAAAAGAATAATGGCACTTAGCTATATCCAGGCAGGTTGAACTCTGAGGGATCAGAATCAACACCCACCTGTGTTTCACTCAGTGTCAAAGCTGGCCTGCATTTTGCAGTGGGGCGTACACAGCAAATAAATTCGATCGCAACCCCCTAATGTTGCTTTAATCGACACAAAAACACACAAAACAAAGTATTAATCGCAGACGCTTAATCTAAGTCATTTCAACAAGTGAAGATCTAATTGGAAAACCAAAAACAAGTTACTAGCGGTGTTATGCCCAGCCAGCAACTTGATTTTAGTTAACCAACGGAATCAACACCTTGGATTGTCTATTCATCTAGAAAACTCACAGCCTCATTGCCTGCATACACTGCCTCGGTGCGATAAGGAACGATCGAACAGAAGATCTGGAAATATTCAACCCAACTTGAAGTCCCACTGACGGACGGCTGAAGGCGTTTGAGAATAGAGCTGACGGATCTTTGACGACGGTTGTTTCTACGGACACGAAAAGATCGACGCGACATCTGGAATGCTCTAATGATTGAAAATGTTGTTTGTTGCCGGAGATAACAGGTGCCATTCTGATAAACGCCCGCCGCCGCATTCAAAAAGTAAAATATCAAATTTGTCAAAAAATAAATATAAACAAAAACAAATTTCATCTTGTAGCTATTCAAATGATTGAAGTAGAAAATTGAGTTAAAAAACAAAATTCAGAATTTTTTAAATTTATTTTTAATTTTGATATTATAATTCTAATTGAAACTTTTCTTAAAGATAACCTAGTTTTTAAATTATTTTCAAGATTATTCGATTGAATGTATTACTGCTATTAGAAGTAATATTTTTGGTAGGGCGAGTGCAGGAGTCTTATGTGCGATCAAGTGGAATAAGAAATATTTTGTCAATTTTAAAATTTTGTATACTAAATTTGTCTTTTATATTGGAATTGCACTAATTGGAAATAAGACTTTTCAGAACTATTAGATTTCTTAAATACTAATAGTTTTTCAAATATATTGTTAATAGGTGACTTCAATTCAAGAATAGGAATGTTCCAAAATCCAAATGAGCTAATTGCAAGTGAGAGAGTCTTTGGATGAATCAGTAAATGGTTGTGGAAGGCGTCTTTTGGGTATGTTTAAAGATTATGGATTTGTTGTTTTAAATGGTATAACTAAAAGTGACATAAACGGTAAATTTACCTTCATAACCGAACGAGGTTGTTCTGTAATCGATTATTGTGTGTCTAGAGGTGCGTTGCTGAGCGTTCTTGCAGACTTTCAGGTGCTGACAGAGACCTATTCTTCTCATATGCCATTTAAAATACTACTTAATTTTTCAGAATTATCTCCATCGACTCCTAGTCACTCAAAATTAAATGGAATAATAGCAGATGTCAGTTATATCAACGCAATCTTTTTCATGGAACCACCTTGTGCCCTCTCTACAAGATTTTTCGAGTGAGCAAATAATGGATTCCTTGCTGTACAAAATCAAAAAATCTGCTCCTATGAATAATCCCAATAATGAGCATTTCAAAGAAGAATGGTTTGACTAAAAATGCATAAGACATAGAAAACAATCCTTTTCTCTATTGAATCTGTTCCGCAAAACAAATAGTTCTCATTTCAAGAATCCTTACATTTTAGTAATAAAAAATATAGGTTGATATGCGAGACAAAGAAACAAATTACTCTAAAAGAATTGCTAACGAGATAGCCAACTAAGCTAGGCCAATGCAAATCGGCGAATGCTCAAGCGGTTGAGGTAGAGGCGTTTACTTCTTATTTTGGGGGGCTTTTGGGCTCAGGAGCAACACCACTTCTATTTCACTACGCACTGTCACTGTCGAATGTTGCTGATGATGAACTTGACTCATCGATAAGACGTCCACACATATGAGACGTAACTCATGACAATGTTGGTTTATTTCTTAAATGACTACACTTATCCTTTTCTGCTTTGTCGTAGGAGGCGGGACATGGCGACATAGATAAGTAATGAGGTAAGTTTAACTATTGTCTTTGCTTTACCCGTCATAAACACATAAACTCTAAAATTCTATTGACGGCAGAAATAGAGGAATGCAAAATACTTCATTCATGTTTCGTTTGAGTTGCGACTTGTATATTCAAAGAAGATTATATGAAATTTGTTTTTCCAAAGCATGCAAAAATTCTAATGCTATATCTTCCCATCGTTCAACGGTGCCACGTCTGTCCCACTGTCTTTTGCATGTATTATCTTTTCTGTTTTTCTTCTTTGAAAGAAAAATTATATAAGTACGGATATTCTAAGATACTTCAAGGTATTCGATTGTTTGAACTGCATTTAGGACTGCTTTTTAGTAGTTGATTTGCCTTCCCAGAAATTCTAAAGTTTTCACAACCTCTGTGGCATGTTAAATTAACTTTATTCTGCTCTGATGATAGACTAAAAAATCGTCCAAATATACCACGTTTTCGAAGAATTGTAATTTGCCGAATGGAAGGCGAGTCATTTCCAGTAGTTCTCCGTTGTAGACTAGCCTTAGGACACAACGATGATTTTTCGATATGGGAGCATGAAAGTATGCTTGAGATAAGTCGATTTTTATCATCCAGTCCTGTTTTTGCATAAACTTCGGGACTAACGAATGCAAAATTTTTTGTCTTTATGTAAAAATTCAAGCCTCGCAGGTCAAATATTGGATGAAAATTATTGTCGCCCCTTTTTTACGAAGATGAATCGATGGGTAATGGATTCTTCCAGATTTTCACTCGCATTGCTTTCACTCATAAATACTAAACTTTTAGACCAGGGTCGATAATTTTTGAGACCAAAAAAAAATTATAGTAGGATGAAACAAATTGGAAGAGGTAGAAAATAAAGAAAAAAAAAAGGAAAAATAAATTACGGGCGATCTGAGGTCGGGAAGGGGGAGGGGGAGAGTATTTAAGGTAAAAATCGGTTAATCTGGATTTCCGGTAAAACTGCAAGTCTTAGGAAAAAAAATTAAATGGCAAAGTTGTAGGTAATAAGAAGATCTACAACTTTTGTATTTACACTTTTTTCACATAACTTCAAAATGTATGTGAAAAATTCGAATAACTGAGTTTTTGGTTTTTTATTTTTATCTTTTGCAAAAAAAAACTTATTTTTTCACGAAATTTGGTGAAAACATACCTTTGTATGTTCCTGCGTTTTGCAGTGTGAGCGTACACAGAAAAGAAATTCGATCGCAACCCCCTAATGTTGCTTAAATCGACTCTAAACTTACCAGACATTACGATCCACAAAAACACACAAAACAAAGTATCAACCGCAGACGCTTAATCTAAGTCAAATCAACAAGTAGTGAAGATCTAAAACCAAAAACAAGTTACTAGCGGTGTTATGCCCAGCCGGCAACTTGATTTTAGTTAACCAACGGAATCAACACCGTTGATTGACTATCCGCCTATCAAACTCACATTGTCTGCACACACTGCTTCGATAAGATAAGAGATCTTGTAGAAAAAATGTGTGCAGGCACTGAGACTTCGAGAGTGGTGTGGCGTGTGGGGGAGGAAGGAGATGAAGGAAAGCACTAAGTGCTACAGGTATGGTATCCGCCGGTGTTTTTGTTACGGATACCTGCAAAATAAACAAAAAAAAATAAACATTAAAACACAATCTCTATTGTGAAACAATAAAATAATATTAATTTTCACATTCACAGTAGATGTATATATGTAATGTACATATTAGCAATTGGACTTACTCGTTGTTGTTTTTGTGGGTTGTAGTGTCCATTCTGTTGTACCTGAAAAGAAAATGAAACGAAAAATTAAATATGAATTTTCTACTTACCAAAATATAACACCTTAAATGAAAAACAGAAACAACAAGAAAAAGAGAATAAAAATAAATAATAGCCGGCACGACTTTTACTTCGGCAAATTAATATAAAATGCTCAATGGTTAATGGCTCTTTGTCATTGACAACACAATTATAGAGTTGCATCTAGGATGCATTCGATGGGATGAATAGAAATTCAAATAGGCGACGCAGGCGCCATCGACAAGTTGTCATAAATAGATACCACATAGGAGGTGGATTATGCGTGCGGTAGGGAAATGTTTATTGTATACGTATTTGTTCTATTATTTCTATGTTTATATATATATATATATTTGAGTATTTTGATGTAATAAATTATTATTATGTATTTAAGTATTTATGTTTTATGTTATTTATTTTCATTTAGGTATGGTAGTGTTATGTCAAGTATCGTTGTAGATGTAATTTATTTGTTTATTTATTTTATTTATATATATATATATTTATTTATTTAGCTAATGATAAGTGCAATAAGTTAGGTATTTAAGATTAGAGTTATTACAATATATTTATTTATTTTCATTAGGTTAAGTTATTGTTAGGTATTTATGTTATGTGTTGGTTATTATATATATGTATTAATTTATTATTGTATATATGTATTTATGTATTTAGAATGTGAAAGTGCAATATAGCATACCCAATTTCCAAATAAAATACAAAAAAAGAGAATGTTAGTCGCTTCCGAGCCTGAAGCCTGTCAGAATAAAAGTTTTTAACAACTAACAAATCTTACTGTCAAGCTCAAGGCCATCTATTGGGAAAAGTCTGTGTTGAGATGGTTGAGCAGAGGGGACCGTTCGACTTTGAACATAATTTTAAAGTCAAAGTCGAAAAAAGTTCGGTTCGTGAGTTTTCTGTGTGCTGCACGTCGTCAAAAAAAAAAAAAAAAATTATAAATGGGGTAAAAGGAGAACTTTGAGGGAGAAGCAGGTTCACAGCAAAAAATGCATATATATATGCGCATATATGTAGGTGCGTGTGCCCCTGGAAGTCCAAGTTTTTTTTTCTGGTGAGTGTGTAAAAGAAAAGTGCTTGTTAAATCTTATATTTTGTGTAGAGTATTGGCGTTTTGTATGGTATGTAGAGTAAAATATGTTTAAATGTTCTAGGTCTACCCTCTGGCGGTCAACGACGAGGACAAAGAGGTTGTGGAAAATACGACCCTACACTCAACAAGAATACAATAAAACACAAAAAAAACAGCCAATAACAGCCCGGAAATTAAGCGGCCCGTGGAAGTCCCGGGTCCCACAAGTAAAAGTGTTTTTTTTTATATGAAGTGGGGGTTAGAGCTAGTGCAGAAATACAAAAAGGGGGGTAGATAAACGCATAGCACCAGCAACAAATATTTGGAAAATAACGAATTACACCTAAGACATTCACACGAAGAGGCAACAAATTTTTAAAAATCGAGATACGTGAAACGAGAAAAATATACATATAGATACATACAACGAAGTGAAGCCGACGTTTACCTGTTGCCAAGGTGGCGGAGCGCCAAGGTGGCCTATACTAGAAATTGAATGCTGTGTTGCCGCACTAGATTTAAGATTGTTTTGGCGTGATTTTTTTATTTTACTATCCATATTTATATTTTTCATATTTTTCTATTTTGATTTTTTTTTATATATTTACAATTTCAAATTTTAACCATTTTTTTTATACGTTTTTTGTTTGGTGTGTTTTTTTTTCTTGAAGCCGTAGAAGATAGGGGCAAATCCTAATCAGGATTTTTGCTACCTGTGCGCTGCATTTTTTTATGGCCGGTTACATAGCGGCTACGATAACTATAGTGAACTCCCTCTAGTTAGGTCGAGTGGTTGGGGATGTAAAGAAATCCATAGTAGCCTGGGTAGGAACGGTCGTGATTCAGGGGTAGCCAAAGTTTCGCTGTAAATAAAAGGGTAGTAAAAAGAGAGGTTTATAAGGAAAAAGAACACTAGAATACAAAGATACAAAAACAATTAAAAATGCAAAAATACAAAAAAAATTAAAAATACAAGATTACATAAAAACAATTAAAAATACCAAAATACAAAAACAATAATATACATAGCGTTAAGGTAGTAGGTTAGTTTAAGGTTACGTTGCGTTAATATTGTTCTAATTTTATTTCTGTTAGTTTATTCTTTTTTGTGGTTAATTTCGTTTTAGTTTTTTTTGCTGAAATTTTAATTTTATCTTATTTCATTTTTTTTTTGCTTTTTATTACTTTTATGATTTTGTTTTGTTACGTTTATGGTGTTTCGCTTAGTTTCCTTTTATGAATAAAAAGTGTTGATCACGCCAAACTTTGTTGAAAAGAATGTTTGATTGAAACACATGTCGTGGTAGATACAATTTTCAGTGGCGTGTGAGCGGGTGGTGATGTGGTGAGGTAGGAAGCGGTTCTGACAGTTTGAGACTTTCAAGGAGAATCCAAACGATAAGGCCGATGGGTTCGAGGTTGGGGATGGGAACACCTGCACTACCAACAGCATGGCCCACCGTGAGGTGTAATTTGTGTTCTTTTGTGGTGGTATTCAGTTTTCGGAACGATTTGTGTTTTGATGCGAGGCGAGGTACAGTAGAGGAGGCAAGACCCACCCCCATCCGGCGAGCTAAGCCGTGCCAGGTCTCCTCTCTGTGCATTCCTTAACCTTCCCAAATTTCTCCTCCTATTGTTCATACCTGGCTTTCCCGTTCTTGTTTTGGTCACTTTCCTTTTCTGTATCCTACCTTTTTTTCTGATTTTTTCCCTTTCCCATTTCCCTTGGTATGTTCGACTCCTAAATCCTACCTTATCCTAATCCCTACCTTACACTATCTTAACTCCTCTCTCTTTTTTCCTCTCCTTTTGTATGTCCGCATCAAATTTAATTAGACTCTGCAGCAATGATTATTGACTCCTGGATACGGAAAATACGTGAAAATACATAGAAACTTAAACAAATTGTCCAACGACATACTACTTCTTTACTCAGGAACATTAGAAGACACAATAAAGCAACGACAAGAAGCAAAGAAGGACAAGAAAAAGAAACGTCAAAAACCATCCAAGACAATTGGACAATCCTCAACACAGAACTTTGGGAGTTGAGGCTTTTTAAAGTATTTCTATTTCATCTGCTTTCTTTTTCGCACTTATTTGCGTCTTTGTGAAACCGTCTGAGTGTAATAACACACTTTTGTTGGGATCATAGAGAAATAAAGAATAAGAGGGCAAACCTCACACACACAACTGCATCCGTCCAAAAACTGACTCTCTTAGAGGAATAAAGAACAAGAAGGAAAACCACACACACACCACGGCATCTGCCCTCGAACTGACTTCACAAACATTAGAAACATTATTAGAAAATTCATTTAATACTTGTAATCGTTTATTACAGATGGATCTCGTGTTAAAAAAACAACAATGTAAACAAATGAAAGTTGCGGGGCAAGATCGGTAATGGTTTTCCCTCTTGTTCTTTACAGGCCGCTTCCACCTGCAATAATTTTCGTTATGTCGACTCGACTTAACATCAAAGACACAAATCAACGTTAGCGTGACTGGGCAAATAAAGTTATGACATTTCATTTTGTACTCGAACCTCATCGATGGTGGATGCAGAATTTGGCACGATTACGGTATCCGTGGTCCCGCTATTGTAAGCGTTCTAGACGCTCAAATCGCATGGGAATGGTTGGAAATGATAGATAAAATCTTCAAGAATTTAATTTTGGGGGAAAAAAAATACTATAAAAAAAAAATGCAAAATTTGTATGGACTTTTCTGAGCTGAAAAAACTTTTTTGTTTTTTGACTTTTTTCGGCCGGAAAGCGTTTAAACGCTTTGAAATGGCAATCGAGCAGTGTACAAAATTCAAAAAAAAAATTGTTTTTCGAGTTTTTGGAAATAATAGCTCCAAATTCGGAACCCTGTTTCCGCAGGGTTAGGCTGCTCATGCTAAATATGAAAATAGCAAATAATTTCCGTATGCAACAGCTTTCCGCATGGCCTGCTTCGCGGGGCTCATTATTTGAACCCTGTTTCCGCAGGGTTAGGCTGCTCATGCTAAATATGAAAATAGCAAATAATTTCCGTATGCAACAGCTTTCCGCTTGGCCCGCTTCGCGGGGCACATTATTTGAACCCTGTTTCCGCAGGTTTAGGCTGCTCATGCTAAATATGAAAATAGCAAATAATTTCCGTATGCAACAGCTTTCCGCATGGCCCGCTTCGCGGGGCTCATTATTTGAACCCTGTTTCCGCAGGGTTAAGCTGCTCATGCTAAATATGGAAATAGCAATTGTTTTCCGTAAGCAACAGCTTTCCGCATGGAAATAATATAATATCGCGGGACCACGGATACCGTAATCTCCCCCAGAATTTTGACAGTTGAAAATCTTTTACAAAAATTTTTACAAGTGAGGCTATTGTTATTTTTTGCAATTTTTGTTTTTTTTTAGTGTTAAATTATTTAATTTGTGTGTATTTTAGTTGTTTGGAACTGGATGGAAAGAACTTGAACCGAAATAAACAACGCACACACTGCAAAATGCAGACCAGCTGTTTTGGCACTGAGTGAAACACAGGTGGGTGTTGGTTCTGATCCTGCAGAGTTCAACCTGCCTGGATATAGCTTAGTGCCAATTTTTTTTCCTCTCATGGCCTCGCCGATTCTTTTAGACATGATATTGCCTACCAATTTCTACCACAATACGGCCCTTGTTCTAATACGAACTTTAATTTTATAATAAGCAAATCATTCATTATTGTTTCATTTATAGAAGCCCCAATTAAGATAGCAATTCGACTTATAACGAGTTTGATGCGCTATCTGAGTCCATCTCAAGAATTGTTTCCCAATACCGTCACACTGAAATCGCAATTGCGGGCGATTTCAATGTACACAATTCTGTTTGGCTTCGACATTCTGGCCAGACAACACCCGAAGGAAAATATGTTGAGATCTTCGCTGAACTAACTCAACTTGTTGATGAGCCCACTCGGGTTCCAGATATTGAAGGCCATGCGACCAACACTCTGGACGTATTTCTCACTTCTGATCCCGAAAAATACAGGATTTTAGTATCATCTCCTCTAGGCAAATCGGACCATTGTCTCATATCAGTAGATTTTTCGTCTTCCGTCATGGTAAAAAAAGATAAAGTCCCCAAAAGAACTGTGTGGCTATACGAGAAAGCCAATTGGGACGGCCTGAACAATTTCTTTCGAAATTTTAATTGGTCATTGTGCTTTCTCGACGGAAACGTTGACGCATCAGCTGATATGATATCTAACGTAATTCTCAACGGCATGGGAAATTTTGTTCCTCACAGAATAAAAAGTATCATCCCCAAAGAGAATTCGTGGTTTGATTCAAGCTGTAAGGAGGCGATTGGGGATAGAGAAAGTAGTTTTCGAAGATTTAAAGATAACCCTACAGTAGAAAATCGAAATCAAATACAAAAGGCGAAGTTTTTGCTTGACCAAAAAGTAAGGCAAAAATACTGTTGTGTCCAAAAGGAAGCAGGTCTTCTGTGAAGAACGTTTAAAACTCGACCACGTCATCGGTCCCAATGCTGGTTTTTTTTTTTTTTTTTTTTTTTTTCAGGAGTAAATCTTTAAAACACAATTAGCAGTATTCGATACCAAGTAGTGTGGGATTCTTACCCACTAAAAACTCCTCGTAATCAGAACCAATCTATGAACGATCGACAACAGATTTTTCTTTCTCAATAATATTATCGCTTTAAGGGAAGCTTGAACTTTTAATGCTTCCCATGACTTTTAGGCCATTAGCTCGTGTGGCTTGGTTCTTCTTAATCTCCGAACATTCCCTCTTGTATTTAATATGGACTCCATTTCAGAGTTGATATGACTATGCAGTCGCTGATTGTGTGATACAGCATGTTTTCTTACAACTTCTGTAACCGTTTCTATTCAGTTTCAGTTTTAAATTCATTTTTATTAATTCTTTCTTAAAACTACTTATTTGCTAACAAAAATGATTAAACTAGCTTATTTAATAACTTAATGAACTTACTGACCCTAGGCGGGTACTCTAAATTATACAATAACTTATTTCTAATGCCTTTCGGCCTAATGATCTAATATCTATTTCTAACTATAACTAGTATTAAGGCTAAGAAAATTTTAAAAAACTTAGCTTTTTCGATCCTTTTTTATATGTTTTTCTTAAAATTACTTAGACTAATTAAAACTACTTAAAACTAATTAAAACTACTTAAAAACTACTTAAAACTAGAGCAGCCACAGTGGCTTTTATTGGTTTTTTTTTTTTTTTTGTTTTTTTTTGTGTTTTATAATTTTTTTTTGGTTTTTGTAAGTTTTTCTATTTTTTTTTGGATTTTGGGACGCAACAATAAGTTTTTACATTTTTTTTTTGATTTTGATTTTTTACAATTATTTTTTTGTGGTTTTCGATGCCGCTTAATTTTTTTTTTTTTTTGTATTTTGTATTTTTAAATTTTTTTTTTTTTTTTTTTTTTTTTTGTTACGTTTTTTAAATTTTTTTTGGTTGCCACTGTGTCTACCCCCTATACCCTAAGTCTTACACACTAAGCCTGTGCAAGCCAGCCATTGGCGACTCGCTATCGGTATCATTTTCTGTCTGTTGCTCAGACAACCACCAGAACTGTTCTGACGTTTTAACAACGTCCCGTCGATTGCGATCTGATACCGCCCTACTGAACCGGAGGAGCTCTTCAGCTTCTCCGCCTACTGCGGCGACGTCCCGGCCATAAAGGAGCCGTCGTTCCACGGACTTACGGCAGACGTGGTAGATCAACGGAACCGCCGATCTGTCCTGTATCAAACCTATCATGTCAAAATAGAGGAAAGCCTCCGGTGGGACAAATCCGCTGAAACGTGTTCTCTCCATATATTCTAAGTTGGGGTAATAAGCCCCAAAAATCAGGCCATTGGTCGAGGTCATCGCTCTTGCAGTGTGACCCCGAGTCATTTTTATAATGAAGTTGTCGATCCTGTTTATTTGAGCCCCGTTGTAAAGGACCTCATTAGGATAATATTTTCTGTACTCCGACTCTGGTGTTCTGTGCAATCCAAGACAGGTACGCAGACACTGTCTCTCAAACACCCGAATCTTTTCCATTTGAGACGCTGTAACATTGAACCACACGGGGCACCCATAGACAATCATTGGCCTTATGAGGGCCATGTAGCAAATCACCTTCACTCTGCTATCAAGTTGACTGCTATGAAACAGTCGCCTTGTCAGAGCAAAAGCTCCTCTAGCCCTGGCCAGAGCCGCATCCATATGTTTGTTAAAATATAGATATTGATCTAGCCAGATGCCGAGATACTTGACTACTACTTTGCTTGGCAGTGGGTGGCCATGTAGATCAACGATCACCAGCTTTCGCCAGTTCTTTCTCGTATCCCATGAGGCCCGAGCCAACGGGGTTCTAAACATAATTGTTTCCGATTTCTGAAAGTTGATTTTCAACTTCCAGTCATCGCAATATTGCTGAATCTTATCGAAGTCACGCTGCAAGAGTGTTCTGATGACCTCGATCTTTGGACCTGTTCTGTACGCGATTAGGTCGTCGGCTTACGCTATAGCATGGTGAAGGGAACCAATTAGATCGCCGGTGAAAATGCTAAACAAAATAGGCGAATTCACCGCCCCCTGTTGTAGACCGTTCTGTATTTTAAAAGTTCTGGTAGAAGTTATATTGCAACTTTTCACAACAAACGTTCTACCATGAAGCATGTCATTCAGAATATATAGTAGTGGTTTACTCATGCCATATCTGATCAACTTATAGAAAAGACCGTCTAACCAAACGGTGTCGAAAGCCTTCTCCAAGTCAACCAGACATGCACCCGTACACTGCTTTTTAGCTTTGTTCCATTGAATATCAGATACTAGTTTAGACGCGGCATGTATGGTATCATGGCCCGCCTTAAAACCGAACTGATTTTCTGGAATAATATGTTTGTCCTCAGCCCATGTTGACAGAGCTCTATTGAGAACTTTCTCGAATACTTTGCTGATACTCGGAAGAAGACTAATTGACCGGAGATTTACTGGATTGGAACCATCCTTACCTTTTTTAAGGAGAGGATGGACCGCTGCCGTCTTCCAACGCACTGGATAATATGCATTATTCAGCGCATTGTTGAACAACGTGGTGTATATGTCCACCGCTTCCGAAGGGAGGTTTCGCAGCACAACATTGGGTATGCCGTCGACTCCTGCTGACTTCTTTTTCTTTATTTTGTGAAAGATGTCCAAAAGGTCCATCTTAGAAACGAACAGGGTTTTATCCCCGTTTCGCTGGGCGATGACTGCATTTGCAAGTCGGTCGTCATTGAACCTAGTGAAACCAGGATTCTCGGATCGCCAATGCGAGATCTCGTCTCTAAGATAGAAGTGTCCAACGAAGGCTCTGTTCTCAAGGTCGTAATTCGGGCGAATGCACTCATTCACCTTATATACTCGCTCGAAAACAGCACCCACAGTCTCTACCTTCTCTTGAGCATCTTCCACTATAAAGTGGTCATCATCCAAGATGGCCTCATCCGGATCTATCCCTATTGTCATAAGTAAGTTTTTGTTCTCTGTCGTCCTTTGGAGTTTAATACCCTGAAGGTCATTTTGATCTTTTCTCCTAAAGATTTTGTTTATTTCCGGAAACATACTCGGGTTGTTGGACTGCACAGCCCGAATTTTATTGTTCCAGAAACATGAAATGGAAATTCTATAGTTTTCTTTAATAAGTTGTTGGAGATTTTTGATCTGTGACCTCAGAGTTCTAATCTCCAAATCGTGTCGGTCAGTAAACCTCCTGTGCAAGAGTTTGAGTCTTGACAGGAGTCTACTTTTTTGTTTGTAAAGTGCGTCTATTGTCGCGTTTCTGTACATGTTCGTTGGATCGTTTTGCCTATACTTAGGAGTTGTCCTGTCCATTGTACTACGGATTGCATCCTCCATACGTTGCAGGTATCCATCGATCTCAACGTTCGACAGATTCCTGTTGCATGGTGGCGCAATACCGTTCGAACGAAGTTCCCTTGAGATGGCACCGGAAAAGCGCGGCCAACGTGTCTTACCGTAGTTGTAAGAGCGCGTCGGCACGTACTCCTCCAGTTCCACAAGGTCGTTCGGAAGCAGTATGACGGCGGCAAGCCCACAGTGGTCACTGTCGTACTCAACCGTCGTCAAACAGTTTTTCGTCCGTCGAAGAATGTCGTCGGTCAGTTTCAGTCTTGAGTCTAAAAGCAATAGATCCAAATAAGAGCCACTTCGAGGATATGAAGGCCTGTCAGTAGCGAGCAGATCCACTTTACACTCAATGCTGTGGAGCCCCAGCCAATTGAATAGCTGGGTCTCCCTTGGATTGGCTAAATGATTTCCCCAATCTTGGTGTTTAGCATTGTAATCACCGGCCAAAAGGAAATAGTTTTCATCCGAATTCAGTTTCAGACTTCGAAAAAGTGTTTCGAGCTCTGTTATAAAACATGAATTTTGAGAAGCCTCCGGCGCATAGATCGCGACCACATACAACCGCCTCCCTTGTTGGAGAGGGATGCATACGATACACGCTTCAAGCAACTGGAATCGGCGTACTTCACCACTATATATTACTTTATGAACAATGCCCTTACGTATGAAGATCGCAACCCCACCCGCGAAAGTCGAGTTGGGTCGGTCCCTCCTTACGATAATGTAATTATTATTCGTCAAATTGTGATGCTGGTTTAGCCTAGTTTCGCTAACCATACATACATCAGGACGTTGGTCTTTTAACAACTCAAAGAAGTTGGCTCGTCGTTCGACCCTAACTAGCGAATTCACATTCACGGCTAGGATCTTAAAAGGCCTCTCCGGCAGCGCGCCCGTTAACCTAAAAAGTGCGCAAGCGACGGCACTGCACGGTAGATCAAGTCCACCCTACGCGCCTGCTCACTTATTTGCCGCGATAGTTCGCTCATTTGTGCCTGAATGACACGCAGAGCGACCATCACCTCTGACTCCCCAGCAGCAGCCTTTGACACAGATGGCTGTGGGGCCGCTTTCTGGGGAGGTTGTACCGTTTTCCCAGCTCCACCCGCCATTTGAGCGTAGGAAACTTGGGGAACGACGGCCCTTGGAATTGGTCTGGCTGTATGCCTTCCCTCATCCTTGGTTACTGTTGGAGCAGCTTTTAATGATAACCTGGTATCGAGGACATCCCCGATAGTTAGCAGGGTGTCCATCTCCACCACAGAGAACACATTTCAATTGGGTCTTATCTTCGACCCTTTCCTCACCGAGCTTGCACTCTTTTTCTTTGTGGTTCTCTCCACACTTTACGCACCTCGACTGCATTTGGCAGTTGAATGCGGCGTGCCCGAACCTTTGGCAACGAAGACATTGTAAAATGTCCCCGTGCCTGTTTATTTTTTCCCATCTTACCATCTGGTAGTCTAGGACGGAGATTTTCCTCAGACTCTCCAGACGGCTACTGGGTGATAGGGTGACGAGGAACATCGGCAATAGCCGCCTCTCCCGTCTTGCCTTAGCCGTGGTGAACGACTTGACCCCGATAAACTCGAGATCGTCGCTCGCCAACCTACGGAGTTCCGCTAAGAGCTCCTCTGGGTCAGAGGTAGGCTCTACCCCTTTCAGTAGCATACTTTTAGGTTTCTCCTCTTTGGGAGTATAACTATAGTATTCGGTGGTTGTCTTAGCCAACAACTCCCGAACGATCTGATGGTCACCAATGTTTTCACATTGGATCGCATGTCGATCCTGTCCTAATCGTTTTATAACAAATTTATCGCCTATGGCGGACTTACAACTTTTTGTTGCTTGTAATTCCATCTTGTGGGTGTTTATAGGGGGCACCCTGCTCTTACCAGCTGTCTTCTTTGGCTGCTGCTTTTGTTGTGTTGGCTGTTGTTGTTGTTGTTGTTGTTTCTGCTGCTGCTGCTGATTTGGCACCGTCACTCCTGGCTGCTTCGTTGGCGCGGCTTTTTTAGCCGCGGTCCCCCGTTGCTGCTCTTGGGTAGCAGTTTTCTTTCCCTGCTCCCCAGCTATTGTATTAGCTGTCGTGCCTAGTTGCTTCACGGGAGCTGTTCTTGCATTTGCCTTTGTTGTTGTTGGCTGTTGCTGTTTGTTGTTTGGTTGCAGTTGTTGTTTCTTTGCCTCGCTTTCTGCTTGTCTGCGGGCCACCTGTCTTGCCTTTATCTCCTCTATCTCCTTGTACAATTTCTCCAAGGTTATCGACAACCGTTGTAGTTTTTTGCTTTCTACATCATCGTCGTCGTCATTTAATTCCTCTTGACCACCGTCCCCGTCGTCTGCCAATGCAGCGAACGAGTTCCCACTACCGGTGTAACGGCCCTCTCCACCGTTGGACTCGTATTCATATGTCGAATTTAGGCTTTCGACGCTATCGCTGCAGGTCGACATCTCGTCATCGTCGACCTCCTTATCTTTTGGTGTTTTTTGTTTACGGGACACCAAATTCGGCTTGGCTTTTATGCGCCGCCTCTTCTTTGCAGTCGTTGTTGCTGCTGTTGCTGGCACCGAGATTTCCATTGCGGTTGTTGCCGCTGCTTTGCTTGTTGTTGTTGATTTTAGTGTTGGATTTTCATCCAACACTTTTTTTGTTGTTGATGGACCGCTATGGTCCATGATAGACGACTCTGTCGCTTTTTTTTCTGCTTCTTTTCGGATTTTCTCCTTGATAATACCAATTTGCTTCAAAGCAAGAATAAAAATTGGAGGGCCCGGCTGGGAGTTGAACCCACGTTCCTCCACACTGGGTACCTGCTGCGCTACGCGTTCGGCTACTGCCTTATTGAAATTTTATTGAATTTTAACTCTTAAATCGCACTCCACTTGTAAATATACACTGCCAAAGTCGCCAACACGTCTGCTTGCTTTCGCAGTTGATGAACGACTCGAACCGTTTCTATTTGTAGGTCACGATGTAAATCGCTATTTCTTATATATCATGGTGCATTTACTATTCCACGAAGGACTTTGTTTTGGAACTTTTGGATGATTTCAGTATTTGTTTTCTTTGTACAGCCCCATAATTGGATTCCATAGGTCCAAACAGGTCTAAGCACTTGTTTATAAAGCATTATTTTATTTTCGACAGATAAGTCCGAATTTCTACCGAGTAACCAGTACATTTTTCTATATTTCAAGTTGAGCTCTTCCCTTTTCTTTTTGATATGCTCTTTCCATTTAAGCTTTGCATCCAAATTCATCCCAAGGTATTTGGCCGTATTGGCGTAAGGTACAGCCTGATTGCTGATGAATATTTGAACGTAGCTTAACTTTTTGTTTGTAAAGTTTATATGTGCAGATTTAGCTTCATTGAGCTTGGTACGCCATTTTTTGGTCCAATCACTAACGGTGTCGACGGCATTTTGCAATTTCTCAGCAGCCTTGACGACGCACTGGAATATCCCTTGTATATAGCAAATACAGGGTAGGTCCTAGGACGCTTCCTTGTGGAACACCGGCTTGTATATTACATAGCTTTGAATATTCTTGATCATACCGTACTCTGAAGAGCCGGTTTGAGATATAAGATTTTAGTATTTCGTAGTACTGCCTGGGTAGGTCCCTTTGCAGTTTGTACTCTAGCCCCTCAGCCATACCTTGTCGAATGCTTGAGCAACATCTAAAAATATAGCCGAACATACTTGTTTTTCTTCTAATGCTTTTTCAACTGCATCCGTTTTTCTATGAACTTGGTCTATCGTGGAATGTTTATTTCTAAATCCAAACTGATGATTTGGGATTAGATTTCCTTCTTCTATGACTTTGCTTAGTCTTTTCAGTAGCAATTTTTCAAAGACTTTTGCCATTATTGGTATAAGCGATACTGGTCTGTAAGACGTCACTTCTGTTGGTGGCTTACCTTGCTTTGGTATAACAATTACTTCAGCAATTTTCCAATGCAATTGTTATAAGTCAAAAGAAACACCTTATAGTCTTGTTAAATTAATTTATTTTAATGACGCGTTTCGACTATGCAGTCATCTTCGGATCACAATCGACTGATGCATAACATAAATTTAATTTTCTTCTCTATGACAGTTTTAATAAATAAACAACTATAAACAACTGAAAAAAGCTCTTTTTAACATACATACATATGTACATACTACAGAAAAAAGGTAAACACAAAATTAGAGTGAGACATTCAAGTTAAAATTTTAAGTAACGTTGAATCAGCGAATCCCTTGTTGTCATTAAGCGCTACGTTATGTAGTTTGTTTATGAAAATTGATTCCCAAACATTTAATTGCCTAAACCCTTGGACCTCTTTTAGCAACGATATGTTATCAGTCATCACTCCGTGTTGTTTTTGGTTTCTTCTCCCTCTACCCAATGCACTGTTTTCCTGGAGAACGTGTTTCGCGAAAGCTGTTTTTTCCGTTTTATTTATGATGTCTAACTGATGGTCTCGAAATCTTTTTTGGAGAGAACGAGAGGTTTGGCCAATGTAAACAGCATTACACCCGCTACAGTCTAGCTTATAGATTCCTGATTTGTCAAGTGGATCTGTTTTGTGTTTTGTGCTTGTGAATGAGCTTTTAAGCGTTTGGCTAGACTTGTATGCTAGTTTTATTTTGTAGTGACTTAAAACATTGGAGATAACCTGAGCAGTTATTAGATCGTACCCAGGTGATTTTTTGCTCGATAGTTGATTTCGACACATACTTTTTATTTCTTTGAGTGTGACAATTGGTATGTCAACTTCATCGACTTTATCAATAAACTGTTAGCTGTTTTCAGATGTATTTGCTGGGAATGGCTTAAAAACATCCGCAAGATGTTCTGCAAACAGGTTAGCTTTTTCTTTCGGATTTCTGATCCAATTCCCGTTTAGAGATTTTATTGGAGGGTTTTGTAACTGCGGTCTTTTCAGGCGCTTAGCTGCTTTCCAGAGCGAATAATCGGTTGAAGCATCAGTCGTTAAATTTTTCAGGATTCTACTTAATGAATCATTTTTGAATTCGTAGATTTGTTTTTTCAGTTCGTTGCTTAGCCGGTTAAACGCTGTTTTGTCGTCTGGAAATCTAGTATTTTGACATTTTCTTCGAGCTCTTCTCTTCTCCAATATCAACTCTCTTATCTCGGCAGGGTATTTTGTTTCAGTTTGCTTCCTACTCGAGTAAGTTGGTGTACTTTCTTCTGCAGCTTGTTGAACATCGGCAATGAATTGTTCTACTTCAAGGTCGATTTGCTCTTTTGTTTCCATAGGGGATCTGAGATTTATATAGCTTTCAAGCTTTTCTCTGAATTCACTCCAGTTTGTTTTATTATTTACTAGCTTAGGATTACTTTTTTCCATTATCTCCGATTCATTAAGTGATAAAATCACCGGTGTATGATCTGATGATAAGTCATATTTACCTTCGACTCTTATATGGTTTCGTTTGATACCTTTAACTATGAAAAAGTCAACAAGGTCTAGTATTTTACTTGAATCCGATGGCCAGTATGTTGGTGATCTGAATGAATAAAACTCGCAATTGTATTTGAGGCATGCTTTGTAAAGCCTTCTGCCTTTTGTTGTTATAAGTCTGGATCCCCAATGGGTGTGCTTAGTATTAAAGTCACCGCCAACAAGGAAGTTATGTCCTAGTAGATTTAGCAGTTCTGTATAATCATCTTCAGTCGGGGAACGCCTCGGCGGGCAGTATATTGATGCCAACTTGAAGTCTTTCTTTTTCATACCAATACTAATTATTGTTACTTGCATATTCTCGTTTGTAAACATAACTTCTTCATGGTGTTTCAAGCTCTTTTTTATGAGGATTGCCGATCCACCTCTAGCCTTATCAGCTGGATGAGGAGCGTGGTAGCAAATATAGTTTGATATTAAATCATCAAGAACCAGTCCACTTGAGAAATGAGTTTCGGACACCAGACAAATATCTATGTGTTCGATGTCTAAGAAGATTTTTAATTCTGATAAATGGTGTAAAAGACCGTTTGCATTGCATGTTCCAATTTTTAGTGTTCTGTCCATCATTGTTTTTTAAGAGCGACTTCTTCACTTAGCCGTTTGATGTTCAAATCCTGATTGTCAATTCTTTTAAGAATAAGTTCAAGAATTTCTTTAATGGAAGTTTCTTCATTCTTCCGCACAATTTTAACAATCTGTGAATAGGATTTATTTTCGTCGCTTTTGCTTTTAACAGCTTCCTTCGGAAGTTCTTTCTTACCTTTATCCTCAGCTTCTGGAGTTCTTTTTGTGTTTGCTGGATTGCTGGGCTTTATTTCACCGGATGTCATTTTGCTTTTGGATTTTTGAAATCTTTTAGCAACTGGACAGCCTCTATAGCTTGCAGGGTGATTACCTTGCCAGTTTACACATTTTGCTTTCTGTTCTTTGCTTGATGGACAGTCTTTAGTTGCATGTTTTCCTTCACACTTAACACAAGCAAACTCGCGGTTGCAATATTTTTCGGTGTGGCCAAATGCTTGGCATCGTTTACATTGCGGAACAATTTTTGATTTTCGCAGTGGTTCAATTTTGACTTTTATGCCCAAGATTGATCGAATACTATAGACATTTTCAAGACTTTGTTTGCTGTCGAAAGATAGCGTGAATAAAGGCAGGGATCTCTTTATTATTATTGGTTCCCCAGCAGAGTTCTTAGTAGTCTCATTTTTAATAAGATTGACTGCATCAAGGGCTTGGAAGCCTGCTTGAACAAGGTCTTCTACTAATTCTTTTGGAGAACATGAGGAATGTAGGCCTCTGGCTACTACTTTTATTGGTCTTGTGGATTTGTTTTCATAGGAGTGCCACTGGATTTTATGTTTGCTTAGTTCCTCAGTGACCAGTCTATAGTCGTAAAGCTCGTTTTCAATGACTTTCCGTATGTTAGTTCCATCGATAAAGCCAATTTGTTAGCAGCTCAATTTGCTGCAAACTCAACACTTCCTGATAGCATATTGGCTCCACCTGAGCTTGAGTCTGTAGATTCTTTGATGAAGCAGATTTTTTTTCGAACTCGCTCGGTTGCGAGAGTCCTCAAAGATCTTAATATACATAAATCCGCTGGCCCAGATGGTATCCCCGCCGTTATTCTGAAGAGGTGTTCTTCCACGCTGGCAAAACCACTGCGTTAACTTTTCCATCTTTCCTATTCTGCTGGGATTTTTCCGAGCAGATGGAAAACTGCATTTGTCCAGCCGGTCCCTAAAAGAGGCGAATCTTCCTCCCCTTCCAATTACCATCCAATTGCACTAACATCCCTTCTTTCCAAGGTCATGGAAACCTTGATAAACCGTCAACTTATGAAATATCTTGAAGAACGAAAGTTTCTTAATGACCGTCAGTACGGCTTTCGCATCAATCCAATGGTGATTTGATAGCATATCTCACCGAAAAGTGGAACCAATCTTTTCATTGTTTTGGAGAAAGTAAAATTATTTATATTTCTTGATATTTCTAAAGCATTTGATAGAGTTGGGCATCAGGCTCTTTTATCGAAAATGTGTGCTTTTGGTATCGATGTGTCTCTTCTACGTTGGATTAGAAATTACCTTTCCGACCGTTCAATACAAGTTGTATTGGATGGCTTCAAGTCTGATACCCGTTTCATAAATGCTGGTGTGCCCCAGGGCTCCGTTTTGTCTCCGACTCTCTTCCTCATTTTCATAAATGATCTCTTGTCTGAAACTTCTAATCCTCTCAACTGTTTTGCCGACGACTCGACCCTCAGCTTTTTATATTGGTTTCCAAATTCACGTCCCTGCTCTTCGGATGTGGAACTGGAACGGCTTCGTATGATAAGCTCTGTGACGTAGTGGACGAAGGATAAATCGGGGGCCAGACAGGGTTCACGAAATATGCCTTGTCCACCTCAGAACTCGGAGCCCTGGTCCTGTTAGGGTTGGTAAATGTTGTGTTGTGTTGGGGATGTGTGAAAAAAAAACCTAGAAAATAAGTAGGAACTAAATTAGAAAAAAAATTAACAGAAAATAAGAAGATTGTCACAGGAGCTGGCTATTGATTCACATAGACAAGTACTTCTATGGGTACCTATTTATAGTTTAATAGGACATCAAAAGACACTTCCTAGTGACAATTTTATCACTTATCATATGAAAGGAAGTCCACTGGAAACATGAGTAGCGACATGAAAGTTGAAACCTAAAAACAAATATAGGAAATTAACCTGAGTAAAAGAATATTTATAGGAGAAAAAAACTTACCGTGGGGCCCCTTGAAGTCCCATTGAAACTCATCAAAGAGACTCAAAACTTTACACCATTTCTTAGGTGAAATGTCCCATTGAAACCCCTCAAAGAGATTCAAAACTTTATGCGTATTTTTTGTTGACCGCACCGAAAATAAACTTTGATTTCGCGAAATAAACATTTTGATTTGTAAACTAAACGTCTTTAAAATAAATGACACGAGAAAAGAAAACGAAATGTCATAAAAAAAGGGAAAAAGTGAATGGTGCAAGCGCGATCTAGCGATGAATAGTCGCAACTTAGAAAACAGAAACACCAGCAGCCAAAAGACTACCAAACTACTATGTGGAATCCATTCGGACATAGTCGGTGATTATTTTTGTGCAATATTTTTGTTATTTATATATATTAGGTATAGTATATGAGAGTAAGGACTGATTAGGATAGGATTAGACTAGATTAAGTATTCACATTAATATATATATCAAAAAAAGACGAACATTATTTAGACAAGAAAATAGTACGTACTACTAGTATCCACTGACGTACATACTAACGTAGGAGACAGCTCAGACCTAGAATATTAAAGAAATTACGAATAATGAAGGAAATAAAGATAAATAGGGCACTAGGTCATTGAACATATGGTAGGCAACAATTCATATACCACTGAAAAAACGTAAGAACGGGGAAATCGTTTCATACCGTAACAGTATGACAAAAAGCAGTGCTTTACTAAGAGTTTACTGAACAAAAAGAATTAATTTGAATAGTACACTTGTTGAGTGAGGTAGCCGATCAGCTAAGTAAAAGTTTTTTTAACTCATTTGGTGACAAAGAAAAAAAAAAAAAACAAGAAAAAAAAAAAAAAGGAAAGAAAAGTTATAATAAATTGTATACTAGTGAGACTAAAAGGTAAAGAAAAAAAAATATACATTTATAGAGAAAAGTGTAGTAATGGATGGAAATTTTAGGAGGCAAAATTTGAACTGTTCGAAAAGGACGTTGCGAAGGATAAGTTTAAACCGAGGTAAGGGTCTTCCTCTTCTTAATTGGTTGGGTGGACTACGAAAGGACAGCAAAATACAGGTAGATCTACATTTAAACCAACGTATAGGCCACGATCAAATACAAGATCGATTCCGGCAAAGTGAAACCCTTACCTCGGCAAAATTGGTTGGTAGATTGACCTTCACCCCTGAATTCCTTTTGTGGAGGTTGTCGGCGACCACTGACTTACTGGCTGGGTGCTCTTGTGGAGGTGCAACAACGAGGCTAGAGAACATCGGATAATCTCAACGATTGTAACATCAGTGCATGGATTTTTTTACTAATTGGTTTTAGTTTGAATTATTAATTTAAATTTTATAATTGAATTACTGAAAGTTTTGAAAAGTGATACATAGTAACAAGAAAAAAAAAAAAAAGGAAAGAGATAAAATTATTCAGAAAGTGTTTAAATATCCGTGCGGGGGTAGTGAAGTGAGCAAAATATATATTATAGATATACATATAAACCCCTAGTAAAAAAAAAAAAAAATACACCAAGTGAGCCCAATTTCCACTTGGAACATCGTCCTATATTGGAACGTGCTGCCGGCAGGACTCCGTGGGACAGTAAAAAAGTGAGTGATTATTTTATTGATAAATTTTTTTATATTTATATTTATATATATATATCATATGACCATCTCATACCCTCCATTTTGAATTTTTGTACGGATTTGAAATAATATCGTATAAGAATAAGTTTTACCGCGGTTGATTTATCTCGATCTTTTAAATGGTATCAGTTACTTTTCGTTTGGATGTCACGTTAAAGTTATTAAGAGTAATTTAAATAAACCATTGTAATAATCTAGAATTGAAAAAGTGAATTTTTTTTTTTTACAATGAGTTGCTAAGAACTTATTAAGGTGTGTGAGACCCGACTAGGCCGGCGTCAAGAGGGGAGTGACTTTACGAACGACAATGACTTCAGAGGACAATTTGAACAAACAAGACTAGGGATGTGACAAGAACAACACTAACGAGGGGGGATGTGACCGGAAGTGAAGCAAAGGGGCTACCACCAAAATTCATTGACATAGGTGGCAGCAAATGGTTGTATCTATGATACAAGGGAGGGGTTGCTCTGGCATTAACATCAGTCAGAGTTCTCAGCGACTTGGTGAACCATTGTCTAGGAGAGACGGTGAGATGAAGTATAGTGTAGGTTCTGGTTTAGGTTATTTTTATGATGAAATATATAAATATAAGCTTATGCATATTAATGTACATGTATATTTGTATATATATATAAAAATATATGTAGACATATAACTAGATAGAGATTAGGGTAAGTTTCATACATGTATTCATTCAGATTTGCCAGAATGATTAAGCATTTGAATGGATGTAATAGTATTAGATAGTTTTAGTGTATAATTTTAAGGAAATTAGAAAATACAAGTTTCTTCAGATTACACTCTTTCTCCTGGGCAGTGGCATAGGTTTCCAGATACACACTTGACCTTTCCTTCACATCCCTCAACCTGTATCCTTTGATCCTTTCCTCTTCCCCTTTCAAAGGCATGAGAAATTTGTTATTTGAGTAGGAGATGTCTGGAGAAGGCGCAAGAACCACCCCATCCTTCGAGCTGAGCCGAGCCAAGAACAAGCATGCCAACGCTCTTCTCCAGCATCCAAGTAACGCCTCCGTGGTAAATCTGACTCATAACAATGGCGCCCAACGTTAACGAACGGCACAAAGAGATCCTTTGGAACTCCAAGGAGTTGATTTTAAAGTCAATAAGACCAACCCCTTGGATTTTCAATAATCTGTTTAAAATTTTTTTCCTTAAATTTCCAATTTCAATTCCAATTCCAATTCCCTTTTGTGTGCATCTGGAATCCGTACATGCTCCTTGTAGACGATGGATGTAAGACAGCCATCCAATCTTTCAGGCCAAGAGCTAGGAGATTTCGTGAGGTGAAACGAAGTCTATCGCATCACAGGGAGCGAGATAGGATTGAAAGGTCCACCACTCAATGATGTCCTTTGGGTTAGGCATAGCCAGACTCAAAGTGAGTTTTGAGTGAGGGATTCGTAAATCCTATTCGCGTGGAAATTTGTTTTGAGCTTCTTGCCACACTCTTATCAGGTTACACACCAGGTAATAGAACGAGGTAGGAGGTAAGAGACGAATTGAAGCGCTCGCCAAGTCGCGGGAACACCGGTCATATTCAAGACGACTGACTTTGTACTAACTTTTACTGACAAAAACAATTGACAAGGACAAAGGACAACGAAACGGACATAACTCCTCTCCTAGTACAGTTCTGGAGAAAACTAGTCGGATCTACACACACCTAATTAAACGAAAAACATAAACAACCTTAATTTTTTTGAATTCTCAGAAGAATATGCTGAAACAATAGTTGTTTTGAATTTTGAAATATTTTCTTTTATTTATTAATAATTTTTTTTATGAATTCCATTTATTTTTACACAATATTTTTGAATTGAAATTACATTTTAATTTTTTTGAAATATAATTTTTTTTGAATTCGATTTGACATAAAGTTTTTTGAATTACTGAATTTTCTTGAATTACTGAAAACTATGTCAAATAGCGCCAGAGATACTGGGGCAATCCCCAAGGGCACCCAGTCAAACCCATCAAGAGCAGGGATCGGCCCAAACACTCGAGGAGCCGCCAGAAGAGCTCAGGGTCAGGGAGAAGAAGGGAGTGATGCCCATCCACCCAACCAATTTGATTCTGAAGGTCAATTTAGGGAACCGAATGAGTCGGCAGAAAATCCATTTAATGTAACTAATGAGAGTAGCCTGGGGGAAACATTTAGGGGATTTTCGACTCGAAACGAGTCAGCAGGAGAAGCAGTAGGTGGGGAAAGAACAGGAGAAAGAAATGTTAATATAGAAAGCAGAGAGGATATAGAAAGGGAAATGGCAGGAGTTCAAAGAGAGATAAGGCAAATTAGAGGAGAGGATCAATTAGTTAGAGAACAAAGCAATGCCTTTAAACAAACTCGGGACAGCCTGAGTGAACTCATGGATTCCACGGCATCCCAGTCCATCAAAGAGATGCAACTCAAAACCATGAGTCTAATTTCCACCCAGATGGAAAACATGAAAACCCTGATGGTAGGGAAAGAAACAAGAAAAATGAAATACATAAGTGGGGGATAAAATATGATGGAACCTCCAAATCTATGACAGTGGAGAGTTTCATTTTTAGAGTGGAGACACTACAAAAGAAGAACGAGGTTAGCTGTGACCAAGTATTTGCCAACTTTCACCATCTCGTCACCGGGACTGCAGAAAATGGTATTGGCAGTATTTAGAGGAAAACCAAGGTGACGAGATGTTGAACTATTATGACCTGAAGGAGGAGCTCCTAAGGCAGTTCAGGAGCATCAAAACTGACCACGAGATCCTCAGATCAATAATGGATAGGCGTCAACAGCCAAACGAAAGCTTTGACGAATTTTATGAAGAAATAAGGGGGCTTACGCTTCAAATGAAGAGCAAGCCCAATGAAAAAGATTTAGTGTCGATAGTTCGACAAAATATAAAAGACAGGGTGGCTTCGTTGGTTTTCGGATGTTCTATTAACAGCATTCGAGACCTCAGAGAAGAGTGTAGGAGAGCCGAAATTCACTTAGCTTCAAGAGACTGGAAGGCAAAAAGGAATATAAGTGAAATAGAGGACAGGCACTTACATCAAAACAGAGCGACATATGAACCGGAAGAAGAGGAAGAATGGCATATCGCGGCTATGCCGAGTAACCATTCTAACAGACATCCAACTAACATGAAAACAGACAAAAGACCTACTTACAATAAAAACAACGAACGAGACACTAGGACAGAACTTACAAAAGACAAAACATTAAACTCAGCCACATGTCCGTCGTCATTCCACGCCCTGACGTGCTTCAACTGTGGCAAGGGCAATGTCTCTTTTACTTGTGCGTCATGTCAGGGAAACCTGAAAGTCGGCAGTGCCTCCGGGATGTGATATTTAGTTCTAGGTATCTACAGAGTTTATTTATATACTTACTATTTTATTTATTTACAGAGTTTATTTATTTATTTATTATTTATGTATTTACAGAGTTTATTTATTTATTTATTATTTATGTATCTACAGAGTTTATTTATTTATTTATTATTTATGTATCTACAGAGTATTTATTTATTTATTATTTATGTATCTACAGAGTTTATTTATTTATTTATTATTTATTTATTTACAGAGTTTATCCATTTATTTATTATTTTATTTATTTTCAGAGGATTATTTATTTAACAAAGTAGTAATTGAGTGTTCGTCTATTATGATAAGTAATCAGTGCAATTTATCAAGGAAGGTATAACTAGCTTAGATTAGGGACGCGAGATGAGCATACACAGCTCTAAGTACTATGAAGTCTAAACGATATCTATGGTTTCAAAAGATGGTCTTAAGACCAGCAAAAAAAAAAAAAAACAAAAAAAGAAAAAGGTTTCGTTATAGATGTGAAGTACCTGTTATTAAATGCCCGAGCTAGTATAGAGACTCACTATCCAGGTAGTGGACGAGCCACACGATACGAACAGCATCACCAAAAATCCAAGAGTGTCCGATATGGTCAACTACGTTGGTTTCGACGTTGCTTTACTCGTGACCACTCATAAAGCACCATCGTGTTTGTGACGTAGTGGACGAAGGATAAATCGGGGGCCAGACAGGGTTCACGAAATATGCCTTGTCCACCTCAGAACTCGGAGCCCTGGTCCTGTTAGGGTTGGTAAATGTTGTGTTGTGTTGGGGATGTGTGAAAAAAAAAAACCTAGAAAATAAGTAGGAACTAAATTAGAAAAAAAATTAACAGAAAATAAGAAGATTGTCACAGGAGCTGGCTATTGATTCACATAGACAAGTACTTCTATGGGTACCTATTTATAGTTTAATAGGACATCAAAAGACACTTCCTAGTGACAATTTTATCACTTATCATATGAAAGGAAGTCCACTGGAAACATGAGTAGCGACATGAAAGTTGAAACCTAAAAACAAATATAGGAAATTAACCTGAGTAAAAGAATATTTATAGGAGAAAAAAACTTACCGTGGGGCCCCTTGAAGTCCCATTGAAACTCATCAAAGAGACTCAAAACTTTACACCATTTCTTAGGTGAAATGTCCCATTGAAACCCCTCAAAGAGATTCAAAACTTTATGCGTATTTTTTGTTGCCCGCAAGTTAAACAAACACCGAAAATAAACTTTGATTTCGCGAAATAAACATTTTGATTTGTAAACTAAACGTCTTTAAAATAAATGACACGAGAAAAGAAAACGAAATGTCATAACAAAAGGGAAAAAGTGAATGGTGCAAGCGCGATCTAGCGATGAATAGTCGCAACTTAGAAAACAGAAACACCAGCAGCCAAAAGACTACCAAACTACTATGTGGAATCCATTCGGACATAGTCGGTGATTATTTTTGTGCAATATTTTTGTTATTTATATATATTAGGTATAGTATATGAGAGTAAGGACTGATTAGGATAGGATTAGACTAGATTAAGTATTCACATTAATATATATATCAAAAAAAGACGAACATTATTTAGACAAGAAAATAGTACGTACTACTAGTATCCACTGACGTACATACTAACGTAGGAGACAGCTCAGACCTAGAATATTAAAGAAATTACGAATAATGAAGGAAATAAAGATAAATAGGGCACTAGGTCATTGAACATATGGTAGGCAACAATTCATATACCACTGAAAAAACGTAAGAACGGGGAAATCGTTTCATACCGTAACAGTATGACAAAAAGCAGTGCTTTACTAAGAGTTTACTGAACAAAAAGAATTAATTTGAATAGTACACTTGTTGAGTGAGGTAGCCGATCAGCTAAGTAAAAGTTTTTTTAACTCATTTGGTGACAAAGAAAAAAAAAATAGTGCGTGCAGTCCCCCCGCGCGGAAGAAGTGAAACTTCCTAATATGAAAATGAAAATAGGAAGGGGTAGAAATTTATTTTGAGTGAACTCGTATTGTTTCTTTAAAAGAAAAAGAAAGAGATGCGTTACATGAAAGAGATGGATCGGAGTAAATTTTCACGGGATAGCTACAACACCATTTCATAGAACAATTTTTTATTTTTTGGTGGAGATAAGAGGACGAAATCTAGGATTTTAAAGTACATACATAGTACTTATGTATGGAATAGAATACCAGGAACCTTTCTGAAACCGTTGATTGGCCAGTGTCAGTGGTAGCTGACTGACTGACCAATGAAGACCGCAGTCTTAACACCTAAGCCCAAGACGGAGAACATTTACATACATGTTTAGACATGATCAAACATGTTAAGACATGATCAAATATGTTTAGACATGATCAAACATGTTTAGACATGATCAAACATTTTTAGAAATGATCAAACATGTTCAGACATGAACAAACATGTTTACACATGATCAAACATGTTTAGACATGATCAAACATGTTGAGACATGATCAAACATGTTTAGACATGATCAAACATGTTTAGACATGATCAAACATGTTTAGACATGATCGAACATTTTTGAGCCGGGCGTAAATGGAAATTGCTTATATATACATGATTATGCCTCCACTAACTATCCGAGTACCAAACTACCCAAAGTAACTAAACATACCAAATGCCAATCCGATACCTAACTACCCAAAGTAACTAAACATACGAAATGCCGATACCAATACCGAGTAACGAAAGTAACGAAAGTAACGTAAGTAATGAAAGTAACGAAAGTAACGAAAGTAACGAAAGTAACGAAAGTAACGAAAGTAACGAAAGTAACGAAAGTAACGACAGTAACGAAAGTAACGAAAGTAACGAAAGTAACGAAAGTAACGACAGTAACGACAGTAACGAAAGTAACGAAAGTAACGAAGGTAACGAAAGTAACGAAAATAACGACAGTAACGAAAGTAACGACAGTAACGGCATCGTAAAAGTAAGGAAATTTTTTTGTGAGTAACGTTTCGTTATTCGGTACAAAAGAGAATACTTGTTACTGAGTAACGAATACATACCATTTGCTACAGCAATAATTTTTAACACGGAAGTGTAACGCTGCATGTAACACGGAAGTGTAACGCTGCATGTTTGCAAGTCGCATAAGAAGTTTCACTTCAAATATTTCCACCGAAAAACACATTTTACTACAGTGAAATCGTTGGGATGAATGGCGCGGAATTGATGACAGCGTTTAACACGGGAGTGTAACACGGGAGTGTAACACGGGAGTGTAACGCTTTCATGTAACGCTTTCATTTTTGCAAGTCGCATAAGAGACAGCGTTTAACACGGGAGTGTAACACGGGAATGTAACACGGGAGTGTAACACAAGAGTGTAACACGGAAGTGTAACGCTTTCATGTTTGCAAGTCGCATAAGAGACAGCGTTTAACACGGGAGTGTAACACGGGAATGTAACACGGGAATGTAACACAAGAGTGTAACACGGAAGTGTCACGCTTTCATGTAACGCTTTCATGTTTGCAAGTCGCATAAGAGACAGCGTTTAACACGGGAGTGTAACACGGGAATGTAACACGGGAGTGTAACACAAGAGTGTAACACGGAAGTGTAACGCTTTCATGTAACGCTTTCATGTAACGCTTTCATGTTTGCAAGTCGCATAAGAGACAGCGTTTAACACGGGAGTGTAACACGGGAATGTAACACGGGAGTGTAACACAAGAGTGTAACACGGAAATGTAACGCTTTCATATAACGCTTTCATGTTTGCAAGTCGCATAAGAAGTTTCACTTCAAAAAAAAAAAAACAAGAAAAAAAAAAAAAGGGAAAGAAAAGTTATAATAAATTGTATACTAGTGAGACTAAAAGGTAAAGAAAAAAAAAATATACATTTATAGAGAAAAGTGTAGTAATGGATGGAAATTTTAGGAGGCAAAATTTGAACTGTTCGAAAAGGACGTTGCGAAGGATAAGTTTAAACCGAGGTAAGGGTCTTCCTCTTCTTAATTGGTTGGGTGGACTACGAAAGGACAGCAAAATACAGGTAGATCTACATTTAAACCAACGTATAGGCCACGATCAAATACAAGATCGATTCCGGCAAAGTGAAACCCTTACCTCGGCAAAATTGGTTGGTAGATTGACCTTCACCCCTGAATTCCTTTTGTGGAGGTTGTCGGCGACCACTGACTTACTGGCTGGGTGCTCTTGTGGAGGTGCAACAACGAGGCTAGAGAACATCGGATAATCTCAACGATTGTAACATCAGTGCATGGATTTTTTTACTAATTGGTTTTAGTTTGAATTATTAATTTAAATTTTATAATTGAATTACTGAAAGTTTTGAAAAGTGATACATAGTAACAAGAAAAAAAAAAAAAAGGAAAGAGATAAAATTATTCAGAAAGTGTTTAAATATCCGTGCGGGGGTAGTGAAGTGAGCAAAATATATATTATAGATATACATATAAACCCCTAGTAAAAAAAAAAAAAAATACACCAAGTGAGCCCAATTTCCACTTGGAACATCGTCCTATATTGGAACGTGCTGCCGGCAGGACTCCGTGGGACAGTAAAAAAGTGAGTGATTATTTTATTGATAAATTTTTTTATATTTATATTTATATATATATATCATATGACCATCTCATACCCTCCATTTTGAATTTTTGTACGGATTTGAAATAATATCGTATAAGAATAAGTTTTACCGCGGTTGATTTATCTCGATCTTTTAAATGGTATCAGTTACTTTTCGTTTGGATGTCACGTTAAAGTTATTAAGAGTAATTTAAATAAACCATTGTAATAATCTAGAATTGAAAAAGTGAATTTTTTTTTTTTACAATGAGTTGCTAAGAACTTATTAAGGTGTGTGAGACCCGACTAGGCCGGCGTCAAGAGGGGAGTGACTTTACGAACGACAATGACTTCAGAGGACAATTTGAACAAACAAGACTAGGGATGTGACAAGAACAACACTAACGAGGGGGGATGTGACCGGAAGTGAAGCAAAGGGGCTACCACCAAAATTCATTGACATAGGTGGTAGCAAATGGTTGTATCTATGATACAAGGGAGGGGTTGCTCTGGCATTAACATCAGTCAGAGTTCTCAGCGACTTGGTGAACCATTGTCTAGGAGAGACGGTGAGATGAAGTATAGTGTAGGTTCTGGTTTAGGTTATTTTTATGATGAAATATATAAATATAAGCTTATGCATATTAATGTACATGTATATTTGTATATATATATAAAAATATATGTAGACATATAACTAGATAGAGATTAGGGTAAGTTTCATACATGTATTCATTCAGATTTGCCAGAATGATTAAGCATTTGAATGGATGTAATAGTATTAGATAGTTTTAGTGTATAATTTTAAGGAAATTAGAAAATACAAGTTTCTTCAGATTACACTCTTTCTCCTGGGCAGTGGCATAGGTTTCCAGATACACACTTGACCTTTCCTTCACATCCCTCAACCTGTATCCTTTGATCCTTTCCTCTTCCCCTTTCAAAGGCATGAGAAATTTGTTATTTGAGTAGGAGATGTCTGGAGAAGGCGCAAGAACCACCCCATCCTTCGAGCTGAGCCGAGCCAAGAACAAGCATGCCTACGCTCTTCTCCAGCATCCAAGTAACGCCTCCGTGGTAAACCTGACTCATAACAGCTCATTGAATTCTGACCTTGACAGCATTGTAACATGGGGTCATGAAAACTGAGTAGAATTCAATGCTTCGAAAACTCAATGCTGTCTCTTGTCGTTGAAGCTTAACATTCCCCAATTGCCATTATCCATGAATGGTACCTGCATCGAAGAAACCGAAAAGCTGTCAGTACTTGGTATGTGTGTAAACGATGATCTTCGTTGGAATGGCCACATATTTGAAGTCACCAAAAACGCTGCTAAATGCTTAAGCTTCTTGAGACGATGCAGGAAGTTCTTCACCCCCTCTGATCTGGCTACCATTTATAAGGCCTTCATCCGCCCAAAACTGGAGTATAACTCCCATATCTGGTCAGGTGCTCCTCAAACATCTTTGCGCCTACTTGATGGGGTACAAAATAGAACGTTGAGATTGATAGGTGATAGTTCAATTGTAGAATCGATTGATTCTCTTGAACATCGTCGAAACTTTACCTGTCTCTCTCCCTTTTATCGCTTTTTTCACAAACAGTGCTCTAGTGAAATAGCCAGTTGCATTCCTCCCCTGAAACAATTTAGCCGCAACACCCGCCTCGCTAGGAATGCTCATCAGTACTACCTTGAGTCCAACCTCGGGCGTACTTAGTGATTCTTATTTTAGTCGCACCACCCGAATGCGGAATGCTCTGCCTGACCCTGTTTCCCCCCTGCATTACGATGCACAAAAATTCAAAAGCAACGTGCATCGGTGTCTCTTTTCAAATCCTCTCCTATTTACAAAATGCTCGCACTGTGTTTTATAACATTAAAAGGGCAGTCATAACCCCTTGATGTGCGTGTTAATTATATAAAAAAAAACAACACTAAACATACCTTCCACAAATTATTGATGTCAATTAAATGTAAACAAAAACACAGAATGTTTACAAATAGTAATGAAACGAATATACCTAAAGTCTTATGATAAAAGTTCTAGAAGAATTAAATACAAGCAATTTGAAAGCGAATAAGTGAAGTTGTGTGTGTGTTTTTTTTTTCAAATAAGCTTTTTCCTAGTTTTTTCCAGTTTAGAAAATAAACCTAGCCGGAACATTAGTAAAAAAGCATGGAGAACGAAGACGCGATTAAAGCTATTGAAGCCCTTCAGGAGCTGGAAGAGTTTGAGAAATTGGAAGAAGAAGAAGAAGAATAACGAAAGCATCGTTTTTGGGTGAATCCCTTTCTGATTTTAAGGGAAGTTCATGATCTTAAGCAACATTTGCTAAAAGATATTTTATGGAAGGAGGGCAAAGAGTATCAAAATTTTTGCAGAATGTCAGTCGACAAGTTTGTCGCTGTTCTTACTTTGGTAGGCTCTTAAGTGTTTTTGTTAATTGAATACCTAGTAATAATTTTTTTTTACTGATTACAGGTTGAACCTTCTATAAAAAAAAAACAAGACACAGCCACGCGGTTTGCAATAAGTCCCAGAGTACGGCTTGCGGTGATGCTGCGATACATTGCGACAGGTGACTCGTACCGATCACTGGAGTTTTTGTCGAGGATATCGAGAAAAACAATTGGAAAATTTGTCCCTGATGTTCTTTCCGCTATTTGCGATGCACTTCATTGTGCCTATATGAAAATAATTGTAAAAGTAGAACCTTTAAAAGTTTTTGTGTAAAATTAATTTTCATTTTAGACACCTACAACAGAAGATGAATAGCTAACTATAGCGGCTGACTTTGAAAAGTATAGGGATCTCCCACCATTGGGTCAATCGACGGGAAACATATACGAATAATTGCACTCAAACATTCTGGCTCAGACTACTATAATTATTACAAGGGCTTTTTCAGCATAGTCTTGCTAGCAGTTGTTGATGCCCATAGCCTTTTTATATATGTTGACATTGCAGGAAATGGGAGAGCCTCCGATGTCATCATATACAAAAACTCAAGCCTATACGAAGGAACCACCAGAGGAACTTCTAGAATTCCTCCAGCCAAAGCGCTCAAAGGACAAGAATGCGGGACTCCCTATTTTTTTATCGGAGACGATATATTCGGCTTAGATAAAAATCACATGAAAGGTTTTAGTAAATGCTCTAAGCTAAGCATCCAGCAAGAGATTTTTAACTATAAGCTGAGTCGTGCCCGTCTGACAGTCGAGATGGCTTTTGGAAGACTCGCGTCTAGGTTCCGCGTATTTCATCGTCCGATTGACCTATCATTGGCAACAACGGATGCTTTGGTGAAAGCGTGTTGCTTGCTTCACAATTGTCTTTCAAAGTGCAAAACAAATACCGAACCAGTTGAGAAACAACAACCTTTACCGTCGACGATGACTGGACTGGCGCCGCAAGAGACACCTGGGTATAGGTACGCGTCACGAATTCGTGACAACTTAATGCATTATTGCACCACTGATGGCGATGTACCGTATCAATGGAAAAAAATTTAAATTAAATGTGTGTTTTAAACTGATTGTGTGTTTCTGTAAAGTTTTTAATGTTGTAAATGTAATAAGAAGCTGTCATAGCACAACAATAAATAAATGTCTCCGAATAAGATCAAAAATGCTAGTTTTTTTCTGCAAATTGAAATGGTTTTGGGCTTCACCTCACTTCTTATTGTTTCAAAGTAAACCAAAAAAACCAAATGTACTTCCGATGTCTACACTCTATACAGCAAACCTTTTTAGTAACTTTTCGCTTTAGTGACAAAAGATGAATTTATACCTTTGTAAAGTCTTTAATGGTTCTTAAAGTTATTAAATTCTTAAAAGTAGTAAGTAGTAGTCAATTAGTTATCATAAGTATCACTGAAAATGTCAGAATTAACCATCGCACTCTGTAGAACGTCACTTAATTCGCCGCCACTCGAATAAGACGAAGATTGCGATGTAGAGCTCCGAGAAAACGATCTGACTAAATGAGCCGATAAAACTTGTAGCAACTCCGACATAGCTGATGCTGCATCCACTGGAGTTAGGTCCTCTAGCTGACAAGCGATGCTTCTCCCAAAATTCACATATTTGCTTTTCGGTTCTGTAAAGAAAAATAGTAAGAAAAAAAGGTTTATTTCAGATTCTACTTCTTTCAACAGTTTTCCTTACCTTGTTGCGAATTTGATGTTTTACTCAAAATTGACGATGCAACAGATTGAGAATTCTGTTGATCTGGTTGATCTTCACAAGCCTCTACTGCTCTCTCTTGAGTATCGTCCTATCGAAATAAAAAATTGATGTTTAAAAGGAAGAAAATCAGAACCAAACAACTCAAACCAATCAAAATCTTACCAGAGTAAAATTGCTCTGCGTCTTTCACAAGACTATTCCGCCATCCAAAAACTTGAGGTCATCGTAGTAATAAAGATTAGGCACATGAATATCTTCTATTCCTTGGCTTGATTTTAAAGAGTCTTCTACTTTTTTCCACCACATATGCTGACCAAAAGTTCTTAACTTTTTTCTTACAATCAGCTACTGGCTTTTGGAAATGATTGGAAATACTTTCCCACACTTTTTTTAAGGTCAATCCTTTTATACAGTTCACTCTTATAGTTCCACAGTTAACATCACATATAGAAATTTTTCATATGTGATGTGTCATAATTGTTTGTGTTCAGTAAAAATAATGTTAAGAAAAACTATAAGATGAACTACCCATACCCATACGACGCGACACTGATGAAAGACGAAAAATTATGAGAAAAAATGACTTTTCCACCAACACGCACTAAAAAAAAGGCATATGTCAAATTTGATGTCAAGCTGACTCTGTTAAAATAAGATCGAAGATAGAGATGTTAGAGATTGCGACATAACGTCAAATTACCCGCCTCCACGTAACATTTGATGTTAAGTCGAGGCGACATAAAGAAAATTCTTGCATGTGGAGGCGGCCTGTTATTCCTCTAAGGTTGGGATACATGACCGTC
Organism: Melanostoma mellinum; assembly: GCA_914767635.1. Classification (NCBI taxonomy): domain Eukaryota; kingdom Metazoa; phylum Arthropoda; class Insecta; order Diptera; family Syrphidae; genus Melanostoma; species Melanostoma mellinum. The sequence goes on from OU612060.1 coordinate 117,506,494, forward strand.
ACAGAGGAGATAAAACAAGAGGGCAAACCACACAAACAACGGCATCTGTTCTCAAACTGATTTTACACACACCACTTTATTTTCAGATTTCAAAACCAGTTTCGAATCCGAAAATAAAGTGGTATAACCCAACTTTATATCCAGCTGAATACTTGTATCACAGATTGTTAAGCAATAATGTAAACAAATGGAAGTTAAGGGGCAAGAGAAGTATTGGTTTTTTCTTTTGTTCTTTATTCCTCCATGATGAAAGTCACTAAACACACCAGCATTTAAAAATGAAACATCGAAAAAATCATTCGATACTCGAATAAAAAAATTGGATATCTATCCCAGAAAGGATTCTGTCACACCATTCCGTTTTTGAGATATGCTCTTCTTCTTATGAAGAAAACCATGTCTAGATTAAACTATACCGACAACTCACTGATTGAGCGTATCATTGAATCGCAGGGTGAGTCCTCTTGGGACAACACTAACTTTCTTTCGCCTATCGGGGTTTCCCTGATTGATCCAATGAACAGTGAAATAGATCCTCATCCGATCTCACTGCCACACCGAACCAAAATCGTGACTAAATATACTTCATTTCGAAAACTATTGAAACTACTTTAGATGCCACTTTTAACGGTTTTATATTTTTAGCACTTCAATATTTATAACATCTAGCAAAAATGAATTTACAAATTTACATTTTTCAAAGCTGGAGCACGGTAATTACACCCATAGCTTAAGTATATAGCTTAACTTAAAATACTAAGTAAATATTAATCAAAGTTAGTAACTCTATTCAACACTTTGTTCAATGAACGATTTCGCCCAATACCTTGTTATTGGATTAATAATTATTAACAAATAACAACTATATTTATGTAATTGACGAAATCAAAACTTTTTAACTATAACTATAATAATTTTCATCAAGTGTTTACAAATACAAGATAATGACAGAGTCATAGTTTCATTATGACAGAGACAATAATCTTTGAAACACACTCTCATCTAAGCAAATTAAATATTCAATATCTGCCTTCCGTTCTACTTAACAAAATGTCAAAATAAAATGTTTATTCAAAGTAACAAGCGGGGATGTTGTTTTTGATATGCATGTAAAATCCTGTCATACATATAAGACAGCCTTGCCAAAAAAGCACACCTATTTTAAGATCTATGAAACAAATATTTTCTCTTATTCAAAAAAGAAAAACAGATCGCTCTTGATATATTACATGCTTCCGGGGTTCTCTTATTCATAACTAAAAAACAAATCGCTCTTGTTATACGTATGCATGGTTGTAATGTGCTCACCTTGTGTATATGGTTTTGGATTGTTTTTCACAACTGAAAATAAAGTTCGGCAAAAAAATTATCTATTATTAAACAATCTTTTGAGATTTTTCATTCACTATAAGTTGACATTTTTTTATATAAAGAGTAAATTATGAACATTGAAACCTTATATAAGCAAGATGTTGATTTGGGATACTCAATATCTAACCGAAGTTCCCGATGCGATCTGCCTGCTTTCACTCAAGCAAAAGAACAAGCGGAGAATGCTAAAGCTATCGAAAGATTGAAGGTAAACCTTTTGAAGACGTATGTAAATTAATTCATTAATTATTACTTTGGGTAATTAGATGATCAGAAAACCGAACCTCCTCATTAAAATAATTAATTCTAATCAAACTTATCTTGGTTTAAAAAGTCTCCACCTTTATATATGTATGTACATATCTTTAAGCTGCTTGTTAATGCAGTTATGTTATTCCCTCTTTGTTTTTTTAAAGGTTTAATAACGTATGTAAACCTAAAAGTTCTAACTTCTTAGATAGGGGAATAGAACTTTTTAAGTATAGTGCAGTAATGTTTCAAATTGAATTAAACGATGTTGCAGTCTAAGGAATGATAAGGAATGAAGACCCAAAGTGTATTAAATACTTTGCTGTTTAGTCTGTGAAATACAACATCTTTGTTTTGGCTTTCAGATTGACTTGTCACTAAACCAAGGGTTTTTTAAATATCTTTTTTTTTTTTTTAAATCTTAAGTAAACCCTTATAAATCTTCCCCCACTGGTGTTTGATGTTATTTAAAACAACACATCAAAATCACAAAAAATGGTCTGATTTGATATTAAAAATATGAAAAAACATACCAATTGCAGACTCAATAAACATACTAAACACCAACCTAGAGGAAAATGCAACACACAACAAATCAACGAACTGATAACACCATTGAGTACAGTACTCTGGAACAAAATTAGTTTACAATCAATAACAAATGCTATAAACAAGAAGAAGGCCTGGGGTCACCTCGAAGCAGCTTACTAGCAGACATTAATCTAAACTATTTCGGAAGTAAATGTATCCTATCAAACTTCAACCCGTACCAAAAGATGATCATCTCACACTCACGATATGTAGACGAAGCATTCATAATTTTTTACGGCACCTATAGACAAATAGAACTTTTTAAAACATATCTTAACAACATTAAATAAAATAAGATTCACAGCCAAAACCGAAACACATAATAAAATAAATTTCCTAGAAATTAAGGTAAGGAAAGAAAAAAACAAATTCAAATTCTAAATATATAGGAAACCAACAAACACCGATATGGTAATACACCGAGAATCTCACCACCCCTACTCACAAAAAATTGCAGTATACGATGCATTTATTAGAGGAGCTTTGATAGTCCCCATGGATGCAACTGACTACAAAAACGGAATAGACACAATAAAATATATAGCAATACAAAATGGTAACAACGCAAAAACAATTGATAAACTAATAATGTCGATTACAGGCTGCCTCCACCTGCAATTATTATTTTTGTTATGTCGACTCGACTTACCATCAAAGACACAAATCAATGTTAGCGTGACTGGGCAAATTATGTTATAACATTTCATTTTGCTGTCGAACAGAACAGCATGGATGGCGGATGCAGAATTTTGACAACTGAATGCAAGCAAAGACAGGAATTTTTACATTGAAATTTTTAATTTTTTTTTTTTGAAATTTTCTAATCAGTAATAATTGTATTACTGTATTGCAAACTCGAAAAATTAATGTTGAGAAAAGCTTTTTTAGTAATATGAGCTACAGATACGAACCGACACAGTTGAAAGACGAAAAATTATAAAAAAAAATGACATTTTCCACTAACACGCACAAAACACAGGCATCTGTTAAATTTGATGTTAAGCTTTATCTGTTAAAACAAAATCGAAGACAGAGATACTAGAGATTGCGACATAGCATCATATGACCCGCCTCCACGTAACTTTTGATGTTAAGTCGAGTCGACATAACAAAAATTATTGCAGTTGGAGGCAGCCTGTTATGGAATCCGCAATAGTCTATTCCCGCGGATTTCATCACATCCGCGAGGCATCCGCATCCGCATTAAACTCAATTATTGAATCCGCGGGATGAACTTCAATGTCGATCCGCGAGACCACTTTACGATTATCCCAAACCTGTCAAATGGTTTCATAGTTTTCATTTGACTTTGTTCAAGTGCCATTCTCCATCTGTAAAAGAAAAGGAATAAGAAATTAGAATTTACAAAATCTAATTAAATAAATTTCAAATGGATTCCGTTGCGTGTTTTTTTTTAGAAATGAAACTGGAAGGAGATCCGATGTATGGTACCGGAGGACGAATCTGAGGTATAAGTCTCCACGACATTTTGAGCAGCCTAATCCTGTGTGTGTTAATCTAGCTTGATTAAAAAAAGAAAAAGTTTAATTCGAAGAATTTATTCATTTGTCTAATGCTATGTCCGCACCTGAGACTAAAGCTTTTTTAACTCAAAACAATCCTAAACTAACATGATAACCTAATGGTTTGCCATACAAAATGAAACCTTTTTAGTCACTGGGTTTCATCGCAACCTACTCGATACCAAGTGCGCTGAATGCACTATTTACAATATTCCAGTGAATTTGAATTTTGAGAGAGTGGAATTGAGTGGAGAGAGAATGAATTCTCTCATACGTCCTTGACGTTCTGCTCACCCTTTTTTGTCTGTCTCTTTTTAACTTAATACAAAACGATAAACTCAAAACTTTTTTTTTCATATGCGGACACTACTTGGTTAACTCAAACCATCCTGGAATGAAACCCAGTTTAACATCAGGTGCGGACATAGCATAAACTAGCAATGTTTTGGTGTTTGGTCTACTTTCGTTTTGTTTCGTCACGATCGTGTTTGAACGTTGTATTACATTGACTTTTTGACGGGGTTCCTTGGAACTTTCCTTTGAGCATGACAATAATAATAAGTGAGCCGGTCGTACACTATTTTTTCAAAGATAGAATTTTTGTCAATCTGCTGTTGCAGACTCGGGGGCTTATAAAATGATAAAGCTTTGTTACTCGTGCTGCTTTGTTACAGAGCATCTTCATCTCAGCTGCCGTCAACTTACAGCCCGATTCAGGTAAAATGTCACAAGTCAACGTTGTTACCTGCTGAGAAACACATAAGAATTTGAGTGTTGAGTGGAAAATCGGGCTGTTACTCTCAATTTTTTTGTCCTACATTGTAGTACCCGTGGTGTGAGGGAAAGCATGTCCGCCTGTTAATCCAGAGGTTCGAGTTCGAATCCCAACAGAGGCAAAAATGTTTTTTCCACGGGTATCGCCTTTCGCGAGGAATTGGCAAGTCTTCCGTTATTATTCATTGCCATGATAAGCGCTTTCTCTCTCGATTAGCCGTTCGGAACCGGCAGAAAATTGTAGGTCCCTTCCATTTTCCTCACAAGGCATGGTTGTGAGAAATGCGCTAGTCCCGGGGCTCCTCGCTCTGTTGCGCCACCCTATTTATTTATTTATTTTTACATTGTGAATCGTATGTGAGTGCTGGACTGAGAAATCGTTTTCACGGCATAGACATTTGGCGTCTTCGTTGTCGCATTCTCCCAAGGAGTCTATTGTGTTCCTATTAACTGCGCAGAGGTATTTTCTCACCCCATAACATGTTTAGTCACTTAACCGGACTTACATAAGAATCGCAGGCGATAAGTGCCTCAACTTCACTTCGAAAGTTTCTTCCAATGACGGAGCATGACGCGACGTGGAGAAAAATGTACTTTTGTGGGAGCCGGAATCGAAGAAATTTGCGCCGTCATCATCTCAGATGAAATTAGGGTGCAATTGTTGTCGTAAGACCGTGCATCATTGTGTAACAATCATTGGAAAATGAGTCCTTAAGAAAATTGAGATTGAAAAGCAATATCGAGGTGTGTGTTTAAAGATGTTGGCTATTTCAGATCGAAATTGAGTTGCTTGCTAAACAATTCCTTCAGGATGTGTCTATTGTAAGAAGTCGAGGCAAAACGCTTCATCCAAAACCTATACAAATTAAAAAGTAACATAGTATAAACAAGTGGTACCCGTGGTGTGATGGATAGCATGTCCGCCTGTTAATCCAGAGGTTCGAATCCCAACAGAGGCAAAAATGTTTTTTCCACGGGTATCGCCTTTCGCAAGGAACTGGCAAGTCCTCCGTTAGTATTCATTGCCATGAAAAGCGCTTTCTCGATTAGCCGTTCGGAACCGGCAAAAAGTTGAAGGTCCCCTCCATTCCTTCACAAGGCATGGTTGTGTGAAACGCGCTAGGCCCTGGAGCTCCTCGCTCTGTTGCGCCACCCTATTTATTTATTTTATTTATAGCATAAACAAGAACTTACATTCACTTTTAAATATCCGCAACAATTTTGGTGCGGATGAGAAACGCCAAAAGTTGTATTGAGTGCGGATGAACAACGGACTCGGCAATACACTTTTTTTAAACCTGTATTATCGATATTGTTTCACCTTCACACCGTCGGATTCAATGCGGATTCAACAATAGCAAAAATGTCAAAACTCGTGCGTATCGATTCCGCAGTTCATTTATCGGATTCCATAATCGAGGTGAATAAAACGTAAAAGGAAAACCTACAACAAAACACACAACAATAACACGATTGCAGTGTTTCGTTCATTCAAAAAGAGCCGCAACTAAAAATACTATAGACAAACATAACTGCGCCTCTCTAGACATCCATTTGAAGCAAGCTGCGCTGTATAAATAAACAACAAAGTTAGGGTACCGGGTTATAAGAGTATTCCATGGCCATCCTGCCAACTACTAGTGTATCTTTACGTTCACCTCGCCTTCCATTTTCAATCCTCCTAGATGAGCTACATCAAGAAACAACTTGACGATCTTTTGTAGATTTCAGTACACCAAGATCATCAGAGGAGAAAATAAAAGCAAAGTGGAGTAAGAAGCGCATTCTTAGGTCGAAGCATAAACGCAGGAGGATGCATGGTCTAAATAAAAACTACTATTGATCATGAAATTCAACTGGGGTCGACGCAACCAATCTCAGTGCAACCCATACCATCGCACCCAATCTCATCGCACATAATACATCGGACACAACATCTTTTGCGCACATAATCTCTCGGACACTTCTTCTCAGTACAGTTATAAATGGGTTGTAACTTTGTTTTCATTAGTGAATATGGAGTTTGACTGTGCCACCATTTTTTAAGACTAATGTAACGAGGGGCCTACGTACTACGCCTACGTCTATCTCACCTACTGAGCTATGGGGGATATTGGATGGCTTCCCCAAGCCGAATTAGGTTGATGGCTAGAGAGCCTATCTGTTTGAAATAAAATAGAGGCTGAAGAGCCAAAGTGTTCTTTTCTACTTCCAAACTTAAAGTGAATTTATTAGACTGAACCTTAGCTATTTATACAAAATAATCAACTTACACACTAACATCTTAAACCAATATCAAATATACATATTATAACTTACACATAGAAATATTTGGTATTCCGAATTCTGTGGGAAATAAACGAACAACGGAACCAGGTAGCATACTTGCTATGTCATCAAATTAATAGCCGATGCCAATATGCATAGCCCGTCTAATACAATGCACAAATGTATCCAAATACGTCCAGCCATATGCACTACACAGTATGCAGTGCATTGAACCTTAGTGAGTAGGTAGATACACTTGACAAAAGTAATCTGAAGCGTCGCGTCCCGTCATCGTCAGTGGCATTGAAATTATTACTTAATAATTTAGTGCATGAGGTTGATACTTATGACCATGAATGAAATACGAGTGCAAGGTTGGCTATCGTGAAGCGTAATGTGGATTAACGTCAATGACCGGAATTAAATGTATAATGACGTGGTCGCTAGTGTGATCCCTTCACACCACCCTTCCTGGGGAAAAGGAGAAATCATGACATATCTTGATTTCTTCTTTTAAACGACACTAACTTGTACAATAGGAATATTTTTTTTTGTTTTTTTTTTTTAAACATTATTTTCTTTTATATTTATTGTAATAGTACATACTTAGTGTGTATCATTACTTAAGCATATAATATAATATAATTTTTTTTTTTCATTCATACAAGTAACTTATTTTTCTTATATTCTAGTTGTGTACACAACAATATAATTTACTCTTATTAAAAATTAAGTTAATTAATTAAATGAAGTAGTTATCTTGTATGTATATATGTGCATATAATATTATTTACATTCTCTTCCCCTTTTTTTTTTGATTTTGATTTAATTAGCGATTATATAAAAGTTAAATACATGTAAAATGGTTTTAGTCTATTCTTGTGTACTGTCATTGTTTTGTTATCGTATTTGATATCACAATTTACACCATTTTGAGACAAAACTTCGTATGGTCCTATAAATATTGGATCTAATTTTTTTCTAGCTTCGTTTCTTAATAAAACTAAACTTTCTTTTTCAAAACTACTACTCCTTGTTTGTCCCTCTTTATCATACCTATCTTTCCTAACATTTTTCTTCTTTATAAGCGTTTCTCGGGCATCTCTATGGGCAACTTGTAATTTACGTTTAAGGTCAATTACGTAATTTTAATAGTTGTACACCGGTTCCAGTTGTTTTGTCAGATTGTTGGGTAAGCTACATTGCTTTCCGAATATCAATTCGAATGGAGTGTAACCCGTTTCTGAGTGTACGGAAGTGTTATAACAGAAAACGTAATATGGCAACCAAGTGCTCCAGTCCGTGTGTTTTTCTGAGACGTAACTTCTAAGATATGCTCCTAAAACCTTATGTGAATTTTCTAAAGCTCCTGTGCTCTCAAGATGGTACGCTGTAGATTGTAATTGTTCTATTCTCAAAAGCTTACAGATACTTTTGAAAACCTGGTTTAGAAATTCGGTTCCCTGATCAGATGCTATTGTATGGGGTACTCCGTACCTTAGAATAAAACCTTCTACTAGAGCTTTAGCTACCGTGCCTGATTCTTTATTTGGGAGTGGTACAGCTTCGATAAACTTGGTAAGCTCATCTTGAATGGTGAGTATGTATTTAGATCCATCTTCAGGTTCTTCTAAAGGTCCTACTAGGTCTATAAATATTTTGTCAAAACCTGATTCGGCTGTTGATGTGATAGTCATTGGTTGTTTCTTCGGTTGGTTATATTTGTTTCGTTGGGATACTAGGCAGTGCTTAACGAATGTCGTCACATCGTTTTGCATTCCTGTCCAAAAGTATTTTTTCTTTATATTTTGGATCATACGGTTTATACCTGCATGTCCACTGGTTGGAAGTATGTGAAAATCGTTTAGTATTAATTTCTTCTTACAAGGATCGGTAATTTCAATAACATTATCTATGAGGTATACCTTTATATTACTTTCTTTAAACATTTCTCCTAATATATTTTTTAATTCATTAATTTTATATTCTCGACGGCCGTCCGAGAGTTTCTTTATTTCATTTTTAGTAATATATATTCTCTTAATTGATTTGGGCCCGCAGAATTTTTGCACATCCCTCGACAATATTTTGCCAAATAATGTCGATTGGGTTGTAGTGCTGTCCTTGGGCTTCTTTAGGAGTAAACTATTCCCTTTTGGAATATACGCCAAAACTTTGTTTGGTCCTATAATTATGTCGTCCTTGAAATTAACTCAATCTTTCGTAAAATTGTCAACGATTTTTAATTCAATAACTTTTAGTCCACTTTCGGGTGGTTTCAGAAGTTCTGTTATCATTTGTTCATTGGTTTGTATCTTATTATCTTTAGGTGTATTTTTATCTTTATTATCTACTTTCGACTGGGCTCTTGTTACTACACAAATATATAATTGTTTTAATTCTTCAGACTCTACTTTAATGCGACTAAGCGCGTCAGCGGTACAGTTGTCTTTACCGGGTGAATACTCTACGTAAAAATTGTATTCTTCTAATAATAGTCTGAATTTAGTTAGCCTACTACTAGGTTCTTTTAGTGAGAACAAATATACTAGGGGTCTGTGGTCTGTCAAGATTTTGAACTTTCTACCGAACAAGTATGGCCGATAGTGTTTTACTGTCCAAACTATAGCAAGTAATTCTTTCTCAATAGTACTATAGTTTTTCTCTGCCTTATTAAGAGTTTTGCTTGCGTAAGCAATTGGCCTGTCATCGGAATTAGACAAAACACTAAAATTTGGAAATTGGAGAATTGTAGGACTTATAAGGATTTCTTTAAGCAAATTGAATGATTTTTCGCAATCTTTATTAAAATTGAATTCAACATCTTTTTTCAATAACCGATTTAATGGGATGCAAATGGAAGCAAAATTTTTAATGAATTTTCGATAATAATTTGCGAATGCTACGAATCTTCTTACTTCATCCGCGTTAGTAGGAGTTGGATAATTTTTCATTGCGGCAGATTTGGTGGGGTCAGGTAAAATTCCTTTGTCCGATATAAGGTGTCCGAGGTATAATACTTCTTTTCGCAAGAAAGAACATTTTCTCGGGTGTATTTTGAGATTTACTTCTCTCAGACGTTCAAAGACTTGGATCAAGTTTTTGTTGTGGTCCCTTAAATTTTTACCAAAAATTATAAGATCGTCAAGATAGACGAAACATCGTGAATATGTTAGTCCTGACATGGCTATAGACATCATTCTTGAAAACTTACTGGGTGAGATCTTTAAACCCATTGGTAGACGTTTTAACTGGTAGTGACCATCCTCTGTTGAGAATGCCGTTATTGGTCTACTATTGGCATCTAGCTCCATTTGGTAATACCCTTGACTTAGATCTATACATGAGAAGTAAGTTGCTCCTCCGATCATATCATAGATGTCCGTTATGTTTGGCAGTGGAAATTTATCATCTTCGATTTGATCGTTAACGTGACGATAGTCGATCACCACTCGGAATTTCTGAAAACCGGTAACTGGGTCTTTCTTTTTCGGCACAATAAGTATTGGAGAATTCAAAGGGGAGATGGATGGTTCTATTATGTCATCTGACAACATTTTTTTTATTTCCTCCTTTATATCTTCCTTCTGAGTGTGTGGTAGTCGATACGGCTTGGTATATTTTGGTGAAGATTCATTTTTAAGTTTAATGTCTGCCTTTCCAATATGGGTATACGTGAGTTTGTCACTATGGAAAAATGTTTAGCCCAGGTACTTCAATCTAATTACCGTTTTTAAAGAAAAGACAACTGTTCTTCAAGAGGATTAAAATGAGAATGTATTTCATTTGGCATATTGAAGTTGATAAGTAAGATTTCTTAAGGTTAACGAAAGTCAAATTCTAAACATTGGAAGTTACATAAGCACTCCATGGGCTTAACTTTAAGCTGAAAACACATGTTTATGTTAAGCAATGATTACTATATTTTTTAACATCCTCCGCGGCAGAGTAAATCAGTTAGTAAGTTCTAGAGGATATAAAAGTTGAATTGGCCTTCGAAGAGTTGAGCCATTTGCTAAACGTACCTCACACGCACGTACTTTTCCATCTCTTCCTGGAAACGCTTCCTTGATGATCGCCAATCTCCAGAGAGTCCTAGGTAAGGATGGATCTTGCAAAAGAACAACGTTTCCTGCCGATAGATTTGTCACAGAAGTTTGGTTCACATGGTGTAAAGACCGTAGTTGCTGAAGGTATTCCTTAAACCAACGTCTTTTGAAAATTGAAATGTTATGTAGCCGTTGTGCCCACTGCGTTCTCAGAGCTTGTTGATTAATTTGTTGAATGTGTAGATCTGAGGTATGGTCGTTCGAACTTCCTTGCGTTCCAAGAAAATGGGCAGGAGTTAGAGGTACACAATCCGACGGGTCATCACTGAAATAAGTTAGTGGTCGTGCATTAACCACACCCTCAACTTCTGTCAGCAGAGTTGTGAACTGATCAAAGTTTAAACATGCTCGCCCTATCGCTGCCTTAAGTGAAGATTTTACAACTCCAACTAAACGCTCCCAGAAACCTCCCCACCATGGGGCACGTTCTATGATAAATTTCCATTTTATTCGTTGATCTGTTAAGAAGCATTGGAAAGTCTCGTTCGTGTTCAATTTTAGTTTATTGCATAGTTCAGTTGATGCTTTTTTGAATGTTTTAGCGTTGTCCGAATAGATAATCCGCGGTGCTCCTCTTCTGGCGATGAATCGTCGCAAAGCTAGAAGGCAGCTTTCTGCTGTTAGGTCTAACACTCCTTCTAAATGTACTGCTCTTACCGCTGCACAGGTAAGCAACATTATGTATACCTTTCTTGGCTGATTAGCACTATCCAATATATGAAGAGGTCCGGCAAAATCCACGCCAGTAATTTCAAAAGGCCTCGCATGCAGAATTCTATCTCGAGGTAATGGAGCAAAAGGCTGCGTTGCTGCTTTAGCGCGGAGGAGTTTGCACACGAAACAACCTTTGATGACATCCTTTACTAATTGTCGTCGTCCTTTCAGAATCCAAAATTTGGAGCGAAGCCTGCAGAGAACCGCATTAATACCAGCGTGGTATAGCTTCTCATGTGTGTCTTTGAGAATAAGTTTAGTAATGTGCGACATCTTTGGCATAATAATTGGATGTGCTTCATCTTTTTCCAATCCAGAAAATTGAAGACGTCCTCCAACTCTTAAAAAACCATCAGTGCAATCTAGAAAAGGATTGAGAGTTGACAAATTAGAATTATTTTTTTATTATTTTGTTTTGAAAGTGATTCCATTTCCTCATGGAAATGTAATCTCTGGACATATTTTATCCAATATTCTTCAGCGGCTACCAATTCTTCAGATGAGAGAAAATTTGAAAACATTTTCTTTGATTTAAACATTTGAATTGCACGAAAAAAGTAAGCAGTTGTCCGTAACAGGTGTCTCAAAGAACTGAAATCGTTATATTTTTTAATTGGCTCACATTCTGCAGAACACACATCCGTTTCGCTATTGACACTTAAAAGCAAGGATGCTGTTATTGTTGTGATGTAATTCTCGTTTTGTGGCCAATCTGTGCGATCCTTTTTCAGCCATTCAGGTCCATACATCCAAAGTGAGGAGTTCATCAGGGTGATGGCGTTAATTCCTCTTGTCACGAGGTCTGCTGGGTTTTCAAGGCCAGGACAATGTCTCCACTTCGAGACGTCCCATAGCGATCAAATTTCTCTTACCCTATTTTCAATGTATGGTTTCCAGCGTTTACCGACGCCACTAATCCAATAATATGTGATCTTTGAATCTGTCCACAAATATGCGTCATCCACATCAAGCCACAAGTTGGATCGTATAAACTCAAGTAAACGAGCGGCAACAAGAGCAGCTGTAAGTTCAAGTTTAGGAATGGTTAGTTCATTTTAATTTTTAGTGTTAAGAGGGGCTAATCTATTTTTAGCACAAATAAAATGAACATAAATGTTACCATCACTGTCGCAAGTTCTTGCATAGGCAACAGCTCCAAATGCATACTGACTAGCATCTGCAAAAACATGTATTTGCACTGATTTCTTGCCCACAAAGGCGTGGCGAGGTAAGGCGATCATTCGTAAGTCATTGACTTCATTACAGCAGGTCGTCCATATTTTCATCATATCCTCAGGCAAGGATTCATCCCATTCAAGTTTCTTACGCCAAATCGATTGAAATAATATCTTAAAACGTACTAGCCAAGGACCTAGAAAGCCAAGAGGATCAAATATTTTTGCCATTACCTTAAGAACGTTCCGTTTTGTGCCTTTCAGCACCTCTGACTGCAATAGACTTAGCACTCCGTCTACATTTATGACCAATTCGTCTGTAGCAACAACCCAATGTACCCCTAGCACCTTCTGTGTCTTATAAACATCCTGCTCTAAGAGAAATTGATGACGAACTGTTGAATTGTTTGAGCTCCATTTGCACAGATTCATAGAAGCACTCTTTAAAATAATGTTCGCTTCCTTATGAATCTCCTGTGCTTCAGTCTCACTATCAACACTACATATTAGATCATCCACATAAAAACTTTTACGGAGAGGAGCACACGTACGCATGTACTTTTGTTCAGCCTCGTCAATCGCCTTTGTAATAGCGACAGCCAGAAGACAGGGACTACACGTTACTCCAAATGTCACGCGTGTCATTCGAAATTCCTTTATAGGTGGAAGATTTTCAATATTGCTTAATTTTTCGGAAAACCAAATAAATCTGTGGCTATCTCTGTCTTTTATATGCAACAATATTTGCAAGAAAGCCTTTTCTATATCAGAAGTTAAAGCAATCTTACCAACTCGAAAATTTATGAGAGTCGTTAAAATGTCTGGCAATACGTTATCGCCCACTTCAAGGTGCTCGTTAAGAGAATGATGATTTGGTGCGTGGGCCGAAGCATCAAAAACGATGCGGATTTTTGTCGTTTCCTTGTCTTCCCTATACACTGGTCGATGTGGCATGTAGAAAACACGATCGTTGACGGTTGTAAGCGGCAAAGATTCAGCTACGCCATTTGAGAGCATTTCATTGATTGCTCTATCATACTCCAAAAGCCTTCCGTTTGAACACAGCTTTCTGACGAGAGATTTAAATCTATGCATGGCTCCTGAATAGTTATCGTGTAAGTTTCCCATTTCCTTCCAAGGAAGCACAGCCTCAAAACGATCGCCGAATCTAGAGATATTAGCAGATAAATTTATTGATACTTTTATTTGGTGTAGGCAGGATTCCTAGAGTTTCAAGTTGCCAGAAGTTACGAACTTCCTCGCATACACATACGTTGAGCGATGTTATATTTTGGGAGTTTGCATTAACACCTGACGGCCCTTGAAGTGTCCAACCAAACACTGTTTCTATCGCTGTTAATTTTTCGGTAATTCGATTATGGTTGTCTTTAACAAACTGCCAGTAATAATCAGCACCAATTAAAATTCTTATACCTTTTTCTGGAGCAACTCCCAAAACACGAGCATCGGCTAAGGGCAATCCGGTTAATGCGGTTGTGATTTCCTTTGTGGGAACTGCAAGCACATCGACACAAATTTCTGGCACCTCAATCGCATCGACATAGAAAGTATCATTATTATATTGACTTCGCATGGCAACTCTTACTTTGTTACATAACCTACTGGGCCTGGGCTTATCGCTACCATATGAGATTAAGCTCAAATTATGCGAACCGATCGATGGTAAATTGAGATTTCGAGCTACAGCTGATTTTATGAATGACATTTGGCTTCCCCCGTCCATAACAAAACGGATGAATACTTTTCTGCTAGAAAGAGTGTTCGAAGCAAATGCGCACCCTGTCTGCAAATACACACTGCATGATTGTTCCGTTGTTTGTGCGGTGTATAAATTTAGAGTTTGCTGAGTCAAAGAGGATTGATTAGGTTGATGTGATAAACTCGTTGCTGATTCCACCATAACGGAGTGTTTTTTACTTTGCTCTTGTGAATACGGTTGTTTTTTCGATGTGAAAAGAGGATCGCACATGCTCGTTGCGTGTCGACCATTGCAAGATTTGCAAGTAATATGTTTGGTCTTACAAATTTTCGAATTGTGGCCCTTTGAGCAGCAGCGAAAACACCTCCCATCATTGCGTAGCATCTGTTTTTTCTGTGATAAATTTTGTAAACGACTGCATTCCTTGGTAGTATGATCGTCAGCCTTGCAGAAGAAACATCGGTTTTCATTGTCTTCTCCAGCTGTAAATAAACCAACAGCAGTTTTAAAGTGTCGAGATATTTTACCTGGTTGAGTTTGATGGCGTGTTGCACTAGGTTTTGCCTCTTGCGCCTTCTCAAGTGCCTCTACTTCACGTTTTAGAAACTTCAATAAAGACTTTACCTGCTTGTCACCAATAGATTTCGCTGATGAAATGTCTGAAACAGATGAAGCTGCATCGTTCATGTTATATTCTACATTGTCTTCGTGATGATTTTCCGATAAATCGTCATAAAAACGATGAAAATCCACACGCAGATCGTTTGGAATGCAGCGAAGAAGAACTCCTTTGAGCATTACAAAATAATGTGAGGAAGGAACACCCAATGATGTAAGTGAGCGTGTTGAGGTTAGAACTGACGTATATAAGCGCCGAAGTCCCACAAAATCTGCTTTAGAAGTCACTGGCAATGTCGAAAGAAGCTGTTGCATTGTGTGATCAATCAATTTTTCATGATCCCCGTATTCTTCTTTTAGTAAAATAATCGCATGGTTGTAGTTCGCCTCCGTTGGCGTTAAACCAGCTAGTGTCTCCGCCGCTCTACCAACCAATATTGTTTCTAAATAATTAAACTTATCGATCGTCGATAAGGATGCATTTTCATGAATTAAAGTTCGATACTGTTCCCAAAATGGAACCCACTCTTTATAGTCACCTGTAAACCTTTTGGGAAACAATTTTTTTAATTTTACCGCTTGATGCGTTGTGCTGTTAAATATGGATGATTGTTGTGCAGGTTCGGGTGCACGTGTTTCACCTGACTGTGAGAGCGAACCCGTTTGATGCTGGCGAACCTTTGACAACCTGTGCTTCAACCTTGTGATTACACCTATTGCTTTATCGTTGTAGTCAGCCACAGCATCTGACTCCTTTGCAAAATCCTCTGGCTTAATTGAAGAAAGGACTGCTGTATTTGCTCTGAGCAAACTATCATGCGCTGATATTAAACGATCGAGGTAAACTTCTATCTCTTCCTCGATACTGTCCAACGTATCTACGTTAACATTTATCTTCGATTCTTCAGAAGATAAATAATCGCTAGCGGCTTTCACATTCTTAGTTATTTGTCCACGGTAAGAAGCTCGGCTCGCTAGATCCATGTGTAAAGTATTTTACGTTTCTCTACACGTTAATATTTTAATCCGAAAATACTCGGTTATCTATTCTTACGTTAAAAAAATGAGTTAATATGTAAAAGTCCCGGGTTTTGGCACCATATGGAAAAATGTTTAGCCCAGGTACTTCAATCTAATTACCGTTTTTAAAGAAAAGACAACTGTTCTTCAAGAGGATTAAAATGAGAATGTATTTCATTTGGCATATTGAAGTTGATAAGTAAGATTTCTTAAGGTTAACGAAAGTCAAATTCTAAACATTGGAAGTTACATAAGCACTCCATGGGCTTAACTTTAAGCTGAAAACACATGTTTATGTTAAGCAATGATTACTATATTTTTTAACAGTCACCATCTACGTGAAAAATATCTTGAAATTTTGTACATATTGCTTCAATCTTTTTTTTCGCTTTTAATGTCTCAAAATTTATTTCATTTAGAATTTCCTGAACTCGTTTGTTTATTGATTAATCTATATGGTCATAATGTAAAATAAAATGCACTGAAGGAGAGAATGATATGGGTTCAATCCATTTTAGAGTTACAGCTGAATCACGGGTATTCAGAATTTTCACGGGTATTTTTCCCTCTTTTACAGTTGATAGTGAACCTGCCATGAAAACATTTTCATATAATTCTTGTGGATAAAATATTCGAGAATCAGAATGTTTTGTAGTCATCCAATAAGTTGCTTCACACCGTGGAGGTAAGGAAACAACATGTATGTTTTGTTGAGTATATATAGGTAGAATGACTGGTTGGTTATCTACTTTTAACTCAAACGAAAATTTCTCCAGATTTATACTGGCTCTGAATTCTGTTAGGAAATTCTCTCCGATTATACCATCCACTGGGATCGGAAAAGAATCACTTACTACGTGAAATTCATATGGAATGGCAAATTCTCCTAGTTGTAATACGTAGATACATGTCCCTAAAGTTTCTAGATTTCCTGAGATCCCTAATACTTTTGTCTTTTTTCTTTCATCAATATTAGTGTTTTTAGTAAGTGAACATTTTTTTATAACGCATATTGAGGCCCCTGTGTCTAGTAAGAATTGTTTGTTTATGTTGTTTTTTAATGGGATCTGTATGTAAATGCCGTTTGATATTCCAACAGTACAAATGGCATCTGTTGTCTGTGGATTTAATAAATTCCCTCCGATGGGTCGGCTTCCCCTTCGGTGGGTTGCTCGTTTCCCATTACCAACACCTGATTATGATTTCTATTATTATTAGGTTGACTTACATTATTCGACCTATTGGTATTATTGTTGTTGTTACTGTGGTTATTACTGTTATTATTAGTATATCTTTGTCTATCATTATTGCTAGTAAATCTGGACCTGTTGTCGTTGTTATAATAGTTATTATTATTATTTCTATAGTTATTACGATTCCTAGAGTTTTGTTGGTTCTGATATGAAGGCCTAGTTGAGTTGTTATTCTGTGGGTGCGAATTTCTAGCTTGGTTATTGGAATTAGTATGCGAGAATCTAGCTCGAGAGTTGTTAGAATTATTATGTCCATGATAGTATCTACCACTATTATTCATGAACCCAACAGTGTTTGATGTGGATGTAGAGGTTTGATCTAATTCCACTATATGCCGGATAGCGTCTTGAAGATTAGTGTGTCTGGCGCTATCTAATACTATTTTTAACCTATCGTTTACCCCCTTTTTTAGAAATGCTAGACCTCTTCTCTCATTAGCTTTTGTTAAGATTTCCCTTGCTTCTTCACCATGGCAAGAAACTTCTAGTTCTGTCATTTTTGTAATAAGTGTTTCGATGTCTGTTACGAATTCTCGCACAGATCGATTACCCTGATATGTCTTACTAAGTTTGGTTTGTATCGTTTCTATTGTTTCTTTTGGTCCACATTTTTCTATTAAAATTTTTTTTAATGAAACAAAATTCTCTGGTTTTTGATTACCTAGCTCAGTAAGAGCTTTACCTTGAATTTTGCATTTTAATATAAATTTTACTAGCGTGGGTTTTGAGGTTTCACTAAGGGTGTCATAGTAGAATCCTACGCTGTTTATAAAATTCCTAATGTGTTCAGTTCTCTTGGCCTCCTCATCACAGTTGAGGATAGGCAATTTCTGAGCTATACTGAAATTGAATATTTCTGCCATGTTTTCAACTACTTCTAACTCTTTGGTTTCTTTATCTACTTCTTCTCCTATGTTTTCTTCGCCTAGTAATTTCTCTTCGGCTTCTTTATCTTTTCTTCTTCTATGTTTTCTTCGCCTAGTAATTTCTCTTCGGCTTCTTTATCTTCTTCTTCTCCTATGTTTTCTTCGCCTAGCAATTTAGTTTTTTCGTCTAATATTTTATTTAGTCTGACTTATAAGTTATCTATAATTTTTTTTAAAGTTTGTTGATTTGTAACTTTTTCTAATTTTTCATATTTTTCATTGAACTCTTTTTCTAATTTAAGTATTTCTTGTCTTTTTCCAGTAATATAATTTTCGGAATATTTTCTTTTTGGGGTTTTATTGAAGTTTGCAAGAATTTTTTTTAGTGTTTTTATTATGTTTAGCATATTTTTTTAATCACTTATTTATATATATATATATATTTTTTTTACATTGTTTATACATTGAAAATATTTTTTTTTTTTTTGTTAGTAAGAATTTTAAACTGCTACATTTTTAATTTCATTAGTAATAATTTTCTGGACATTTTGTTTGAAGTAAAATTTTAAAATTTTTGTTGCTAAATAAACTATAAATATTATCAAAATTATGATGACAATGTCCATGATAACAAGGTTTGACGTTAATACATTTGTTTACGATCAACATAAACAGTAGAACTTTTCATACTTATAACAATTCTTCTTGCTCACAATATTGTAAAACATTAATTTTATTAACGTAACTTGCTTGCCATACTGTACATTCCCGTGTATACTTGACGATTCAGCATTAGTCTCTAATACACGGTCTGTGTAATTCAATTCTTCTAAATTGCAAGATACATTCTTTTGCATGTCCAGCAAACTATACCTTTGTAAATAATTGTAGATTAAGCATTTTTTGTGTATAAATAGGTTGGGAAAAATAAATATATTTTAGATAGCTACGAAACAGTGTACAAGACTTATCATTTATCTCTTCCAGTGAGTCTGCTGGGAGCTGTTTCCAAATTCTATTTCTCATAGTGAACAAGGTGTTATAGTGCTTCACTGTAGTCACTTTATCCAGTCATAGTACAGGTACTGTGGTCTGGTCTACAACTCACTTGCGATAGAAGCATCGTAAGCATTTGGTGACCCCGACGTGATTATTGCTTCCCTCACCAGCAGTAAGAAGCAATTTTCATCAGCATAAGCGTTGCCAAGGCTTAAACATTGGCATCTACACTGAACATAAGCGTTGCCAGGGCTGAAACACTGGCATCTTCATTGAACTCATCATCATATCTATAAACTTCAGAGACCCAGAGACGACGACCCAAATTTAAACTATGGAAGAATTAGATGTCTACAAAATAGTGGCCAGGCAGAAGGCCATCACCGATGAATTGCTGCGATTGCAAACCAACATTTCAAAGGATGGACCGGGAAGGAAGACGAGAGAATACGCAAAGAAGAAGCTAGAGCAGGTAGAAGTTCTTTGGAGTGAGTTCGAAAGGAATCATGAAGAAGTGAAAAATTTTGTGAAGAATGATACGCCGTACATGCAAAATAATACAGCTGGGAAGGTGCAACAGATATATCAAGGCTTAAGCCAATACCTCCGATCGTTAGCTGATGGAACTCCAGAAGAAGAAGAAAGGGAACAGGTCGGAGAAGACGAACCAGGTCCAGGAGCAGCAATGCTTCCACCACCTGCAGCAACAGAATCAAAACATAAATCAGACAACAGAATGACGGAACAACAGTTAAATGCAACAAAACTGATCCGCAGAGAGAAGATGATCGCGCAGACCATGAAACATTTACTAAACAGCGTAGAAGGGATTTCTTCTGAAAATTGGTCCGCCACATGGTGCCGCCTAAAGATCGACCGGATCCAGAGCGTTTGGGCACAGATGGAGGAAATTCACCATCAAATAGCTGAAGTTTTGGACGATTCAATGGAAGGAGGGTACAACATTGAAGAGTACCTTGAGTTTGAAGACAGAGTACAGAACTGTCTCCTCACTTTGACAGTTAAGCTAGAAGAGAAACCTGCTCCAACTCAACCCGACATATCAAAGCCAACAGTCAAGTTACCAAAATTAACACTGCCGAAGTTTGATGGGGACTACCTCAAATGGAAGCAATTCAGTGACTTGTTCACGGAACTAGTACATAAGCAACCGATAGCCGACTGCCAAAAACTGTTCTACCTAAAGACAACACTCTGCGGGGAAGCTGAGAAACTAGTACGACACTTCACCACTTCTGACAGCAACTACAGTGCTGTGTGGAAGGTGATAACCGACCGATTCGATAATCCTCGGCTACTGGTGTCAGCTCAGTTAAACAAGCTGTGTGCACAACCAGTCATTCAAATCGAGAGTTCTAACGCCATCAAAGCTCTCCATGACACAACACAAGAATGTCTGCTAGGTCTGAAAGGCCTGCAGATTGACACCAACAACTGGGACCCATTGGTGATGAATATCCTGCTCAAAAAACTCGACAGAAATAATTTAACACTATGGGAGCAGTCATTAAAACAACCAAAGGCACTCCCAGTCCTAAGCGACTTTTTAACATTCCTCGAGACGCGCTTCCAATCGTTAGAAGCATTGGGGGCAAAGACATACAGTAAACCATACTCTGACGATTCAAAACGCCCAAGAAAATTTGCCTTGTCTGCCACAAACGACGACAGATGCGTTATCTGTAACCAGGAAAGTCATCCACTGTTCAAGTGTCCCAAATTTAACTGCATGACAACAAGGGACAGAATAACACAAATCAAAGCCTTCAAACGATGTTTTAATTGCCTACGGTCTGGTCATCAAACCACAGATTGCAAATCTGGTCATTGCACGAAATGCAACAAGTATCACTATACGTTACTTCAAATATCAACCGAAGACAAAAAACAGCAGTGTTCAACGATAGCCAGTCGAAGCATTCTTTCGTCTGCAGTGAAGATGACAGCCAAACCCAATGAAAACGCCCCAATGCCACCAAACAATGCAACATTAGCAGCCTTCAACAGCACCCAGGAGGCGTACGTTTTTCTCAGCACCGTTAATGTCCAATTGATGACCCAAAATGGTACGTCCATCAACTGTCGAGCGATTTTAGATTCCGGATCTCAAGTCAATCTTATAACTGAAAAGATGATACGGAAATTGGGATTACCTCTCACGTATCACCCCATGAGAGTCCAAGGAATCGGAGAAATCAAAAGGGAGTCACATCGCCGAGCCAACATCAGCATTAAATCAAATGTGACCAACTTCAACACAAGACTAGAAGCAATTGTTCTACGTCAGATTGTGTCTCCTCAACCATCACAGACTTTCGACATCTCCAAATGGAAAATACCGGGAAACATACAACTAGCAGACCCCTTGTTCAATACGCCAAAGCAAGTTGACCTACTTATTGGAGCAGAGTTCTTCCACCAACTTCTCTGCGTTGGACAAATCAAACTAGGAGAGCAGCTCCCGCTTTTACAAAATACATTGCTGGGATGGGTAGTCACAGGCAAAATGTGTGGTGAACCGTCTTCATCAACAAACATCTGCGGAGTTTATGCAGAAGAGAAAGCTCTTGAAAAAGCAATCAGCAAATTTTGGGAAACCGAGGACGTATCTAGCTCCACATCAAACCGCACTCTGGCCGAAGAAAAATGCGAAGAACTTTTCAACCAAGCAATTACCAGAGACAGTAAAGGAAGATTTGTGGCCCGTTTGCCATTTTCTGATGCCCCTGAAAAGCTAGGCTGCTCAAGTGATATAGCATTAAGCCGTTTCTATGCTATAGAACGCAAACTGACTAGAAATCCAGAATTGAAGAGCGAATATTCTAGTTTCATGAACGAATATCTCGATTTGGGTCATATGAAGGAAATCAATTACAAAACAATTAAAATACCACACTACTTCTTACCGCACCATTGCGTACTCAAACCAGAAAGCAGCACCACCAAATTGCGAGTCGTTTTTGACGCATCTACGAAAACATCGTCTAATATATCCTTAAACGACATTTTGTACACCGGACCAAAAACTCAAGACGATCTGTTTACCATATTGTTGCGTTTGAGGCTTCCTAAATAAGTCATGAAGGCCGACATTCAAAAAATGTACCGACAAATACGCATAACAGAAGAAGACCAAACGTTTCAATTAATCTGGTGGAGATCAGATCCAACTAAACCGTTGAAATGCTATAAGCTCTCTACCGTAACTTATGGAACAACCTCAGCCCCATACTTGGCTACGAAATGTCTCCAGTTGTTAGCCAAGGAATATGAATCAAAATATCCATTAGGCTCTCAAGTGCTGCAGAGAGACTTTTACGTTGATGACGCAATGACAGGTGCAGACAGTTTAATCGAAGCAAAGATTATCCAAAAGCAATTATCATCCTTGCTTTGGGAGGGAGGATTTCAATTAAAAAAATGGTGTTCAAACAATGAAAACCTCCTTTCAAATGTGCCGTTAGAAGATCAGGAAGTTCCGCTTACAGAAGACGATGATGAAGGAGCCGTAAAAACTCTTGGATTAATCTGGCGACCCAAATCAGATGTTTTCTGCATCAAAACAAACTGTTCAACATCAACAAAGTTTACCAAGAGATCAGTGGCCTCAGATATAGCTCGTCTGTTTGATCCACTTGGAATAGTAGCACCTGTAGTTATTGTGGCAAAATTGTTTCTTCAAGAACTGTGGGAGCTTAAGTACGACTGGGATGCAGCGCTACCAGAAGAGATGTACACCAGGTGGAAGAAGTTCTATCAGGGACTGCAAGAACTAGACAAGTTCAACATTTCCCGACACGTCTTCAGCGATACGATCCCTTCATCAGTTCAAATACACACATTTGCTGATGCTTCAGAAAAGGCTTATGGCGCAGCGGTATATGTCAGATCTACTAACAAATATGGTACGATCATAGTACGATTACTATGCTCCAAATCTCGAGTCGCCCCAACCACTAAAACAGCATCAGGGGCTAAGTCAATGACAATACCTCGTTTAGAATTATGCGCAGCTCTACTAGCCGCTGAATTGTCAAACCGTGTGAAGCTTGACCTCCGATTGAAAGACGCAAGCCGATTCTTGTGGACAGACTCTCAGATTGTAGTGAGTTGGATAGATTCCAATGCGGAATCATTCCAATCTTTTGTTGGACGTCGGATTGCAAGCATCCAAAGACTCACGGACCCTATTCAATGGCGACATGTCAGCTCCAACGACAATCCTGCAGATGTCCTATCAAGGGGGATCTCACCAGACAAACTTCAAGACCATCTCTTATGGAAATATGGTCCAAGATTTCTTCATGGCACTGAAGCCATATGGCTACCCCCATATAAGAAGGTTGTAGCCTTAATCACTAGTAATCAATCAACAAACATATTTGAAGGAATGAAACACTCTAATTCATTTCTTAAGATGCAAAGAATAACAGCCTACTGCCTGCGATTCATTCAGTCAACAAGAAACCTCAAGGGAAGATGCACTAGCCAAACCATCAAACAATATAAAGGGAAGCCCATAAAAGGTATCTGCCCGTTATCCACTATAGAGCTAGATAACGCACTACATTGTATTTTGAAAGAAATGCAGGAGCAAGAATTTATAAGAGACATCCGTGCACTCAAAGCTCATCAAGAGCTTCACAAGGCAAGCCCGTTGATAGGTCTTGCGGTATTCTTAGATGACAAAGGAGTATTACGAGTCGGAGGCAGACTAGAAAAATCGGAGCTGCCATATGACACCAAGCATCCAATACTCCTACCCCACAAGCATCCATTTGTCAAAATGATAATGTCAGATCTAGATATTGAGAAAAATCATATTGGACCTCAAGGACTTCTTGCCATCACCAGACAAAAATTTTGGCCAATCAAAGGGAAGAATGTTGCGCGTTCTATCACACAAAGCTTTCCAGTTGAGCCGGATGACATGTTGAATCTATATAAGCTTATGTCAATCGAAGGACAATTAACAACGAACTACATACTTTTCAAAATTGAGCTGCCATTAATAAAAGTAAACGAATTCACGATGTTCAAAATCATTCCAATTCCAGCAGTTCTAAACGAAACACTAATAGCAATACAACCTTCAATTAAATTCTTAGCAGTCAGTTCTCATCATGATGAATATTATCCTGTAAGCGAAGGTGAATTAACCTCATGTACCGTAATGAACGGAGAACATTACCTATGTACCGAAGCTCATCCAGTATACCGATCTGGAGCAAACCTAAGCATATGTGAAATAAACTTACTTAACAACATTCCAAACCTATCAATATGTCAGCTCAAAATTATTCAAGCCGAGTCTGTGTGGACCAAACTCCCCGAATTAAATCAATGGATATTCGCCGTAAGGGACGAAACAACTCTGAATGTTGTTTGTGATCACCAAAACAGTTTCATCACAATACATGGAAGTGGCTACTTGAAAATGCAATCATATTGTGTAGCAAAGCATCAACATTTAACTCTGCAAGCCCAACAAATTCACTCAAAGAACATACGAGCATCGTATACCAGACAAAGTGATGCTATAACTGCTGAAAGCATCAATCGGCTTTCACCACTCCAGTACTACGAACAAAACCTCAGTCTATTCAACAATGACCTGCAAGAACTTCAAAGACAAATAAAATCTCAACAGTTAGAGCTTCCAAGTCAAATTCATTACCACAACGTTCCACACACAATATATATATATATATATATATACCTAGCAATCAGGTTTTGCATTACTAGATACAACCAAAGATCACCACCAACACCAGCCCCAAGAAGTGAACCAATATCCAGCTGCGATTTCCAAGTCTAAGATGTCTTCTGATGAACCAAAGACGCATCATCAGCGGGGGGCAGGATGTTTACGATCAACATAAATAGTAGAACTTTTCATACTTATAACAATTCTTCTTGCTCACAATATTGTAAAACATTAATTTTATAAACGTAACTTGCTTGCCATACTGTACATTCCCGTGTATACTTGACGATTCAGCATTAGTCTCTAATACACGGTCTGTGTAATTCAATTCTTCTAAATTGCAAGATACATTCTTTTGCATGTCCAGCAAACTATACCTTTGTAAATAATTGTAGATTAAGCATTTTAGCTACGAAACAGTGTACAAGACTTATCATTTATCTCTTCCAGTGAGTCTGCTGGGAGCTGTTTCCAAATTCTATTTCTCATAGTGAACAAGGTGTTATAGTGCTTCACTGTAGTCACTTTATCCAGTCATAGTACAGGTACTGTGGTCTGGTCTACAACTCACTTGCGATAGAAGCATCGTAACAACATTATTATTATTATTATTATTTGTTACCACAACTTCTTCTTTGGAAGATTTTCCTCCCATTTTAAAATTTTTTTTTTTTTGAATGAAATAAAAATTTAATTTACTTTTTACAGTTATTTTCTTTTTGTAAATTTTTTGCCTGCTGCAGAAAATTTTTCTTTGTACTCCCACTGCTTAGACTTGCCAAACTGTATAGATTGCCGATTTCTTGCCTTAGTTTAACTTTTTTCCCAGCACGTTTCCTTTTAATTGGTTGTGATGGTACTTGCTGTTGTTGTTTTGGGTTTTTTCCTTTTCAGATACTCCTTGATAGTTAGAGGCTTAGGTCCAGCGGTTTTTGGTGTGGGCACGTATACGGGTGCCTCAATTGTCGGTTGTCCGGGATTATAGGGACTATTCAATGCTTCAAAGAGCTCGTCTAAAGCTTTCTTTTTGATATGGCATTGGCACCTTGTTTTTATTGTTTTTATTGAATTTAAGAATGAGTTTAAGTATTTCAGCCAACTGCTTAACTAGCTGTTAACTGGCAGGATCGCCATGTAACGTGGGGCCTACGTACTACGCCTACGTCTACCTCACCTACTGAGCTATGGGGGATATTGGATGGCTTCCCCAAGCCGAATTAGGTTGATGGCTAGAGAGCCTATCTGTTTGAAATAAAATAGAGGATGAAGAGCCAAAGTGTTCTTTTCTACTTCCAAACTTAAAGTGAATTTATTAGACTGAACCTTAGCTATTTATACAAAATAATCAACTTACACACTAACATCTTAAACCAATATCAAATATACATATTATAACTTACACATAGAAATATTTGGTATTCCGAATTCTGTGGGAAATAAACGAACAACGGAACCAGGTAGCATACTTGCTATGTCATCAAATTAATAGCCGATGCCAATATGCATAGCCCGTCTAATACAATGCACAAATGTATCCAAATACGTCCAGCCATATGCACTACACAGTAGTGCATTGAACCTTAGTGAGTAGGTAGATACACTTGACAAAAGTAATCTGAAGCGTCGCGTCCCGTCATCGTCAGTGGCATTGAAATTATTACTTAATAATTTAGTGCATGAGGTTGATACTCATGACCATGAATGAAATACGAGTGCAAGGTTGGGTATTGTGAAGCGTAATGTGGATTAACGTCAATGACCGGAATTAAATGTATAATGACGTGGTCGCTAGTGTGATCCCTTCACACTAAGATGTTGTATGATTTGCTTCTTAAGTGATAACATGTGAGTGTGTAACATAACAACATGTGAGTGTAGTGCAATGCATTTAAGTGACTGGAAAAAAAACTTTTTAAAAGGCGTACCTACTTTTGTCCGGAAAGTGGTTGAAATGGCGAATTAATTTAAAAGGTCTTCTCACATAATTGTGGTCAATGTGAGGTTACCTACAAAGATATTTATTTCTTTTGAATAGATATTATAGGTGGACACAATGTATATGAAAGATTTATAGTACATACTATCACTTTCCCCTTTTGCGCTGTCGAACTTGAATTCGAAAGTAATCCACAAAAGTTGGAATGTATTCCACAAGAGAATATTTCAAGAGCAGGAAGCATAAAAAAAAAAAAATTTCATCATATATGTATTTCTTTCTAACCCATAAGAAATGTGCGCCTCACATCATATATTCCACCCTGAGCATTCTTTTTTTCGCAAATATTCTCCGCTGGTGTTGGCGCACCCTAGTGACGAACAATGTTCACAAAAAAAGCTATCCGGTAATAGTACTACAGACTATAGTTTCTACATAAAATGGTGGACACATACTCATTTGTGTCTCCATAAGTTTTTTTCAGTCTGCTACCTAAATAGGTCTAGATTTGAAATAAAAGTTTGCTTCATGGCTAAGTGTTAGCAGATAACTATTATACTTTTGTCCGGAAAGTGGTTGAAATGGCGAATTAATTTAAAAGGTCTTCTCACATAATTGTGGTCAATGTGGGGTTACCTACAAAGATATTTATTTCTTTTGAATAGATATTATAGGTGGACACAATGTATATGAAAGATTTATAGTACTATCACTTTTCCCTTTTGCGCTGTCGAACTTGAATTCGAAAGTAATCCACAAAAGTTGGAATGTATTCCACAAGAGAATATTTCAAGAGCAGGAAGCATAAATAAAATAAAAATTTTCATCATATATGTATTTCTTTCTAACCCATAAGAAATGTGCGCCTCACATCATATATTCCACCCTGAGCATTCTTTTTTTCGCAAATATTCTCCGCTGGTGTTGGCGCACCCTAGTGACGAACAATGTTCACAAAAAAAGCTATCCGGTAATAGTACTACAGACTATAGTTTCTACATAAAATGGTGGACACATACTCATTTGTGTCTCCATAAGTTTTTTTCAGTCTGCTACCTAAATAGGTCTAGATTTGAAATAAAAGTTTGCTTCATGGCTAAGTGTTAGCAGATAACTATTATACTTTTGTCCGGAAAGTGGTTGAAATGGCGAATTAATTTAAAAGGTCTTCTCACATAATTGTGGTCAATGTGGGGTTACCTACAAAGATATTTATTTCTTTTGAATAGATATTATAGGTGGACACAATGTATATGAAAGATTTATAGTACTATCACTTTTCCCTTTTGCGCTGTCGAACTTGAATTCGAAAGTAATCCACAAAAGTTGGAATGTATTCCACAAGAGAATATTTCAAGAGCAGGAAGCATAAATAAAATAAAAATTTTCATCATATATGTATTTCTTTCTAACCCATAAGAAATGTGCGCCTCACATCATATATTCCACCCTGAGCATTCTTTTTTTCGCAAATATTCTCCGCTGGTGTTGGCGCACCCTAGTGACGAACAATGTTCACAAAAAAAGCTATCCGGTAATAGTACTACAGACTATAGTTTCTACATACAATGGTGGACACATACTCATTTGTGTCTCCATAAGTTTTTTTCAGTCTGCTACCTAAATAGGTATAGATTTGAAATAAAAGTTTGCTTCATGGCTAAGTGTTAGCAGATAACTAAAATAAGACACAATTGTATTGTATGTATTCTATGTTCCATAAAACGTAGGTATTGAAAGTTTTAGTGTAGATATGTATATAGGGAGAACGACACTGTGGAAAATCAGGTGTTACGTTTTCAAAACATTATTATTTTAAGCGTTTGATGCATTGTTTAAAAAAAACACCTGAATTGCCGCTTGAATACAAGAGCTAAGGGGCGGTGTGTTGAGAATAAAGTTACTCGTATTAGGTAATTATTTAAAATAAAAAAGTATCAGCAAAGGAAATAGGTACAATTTTGATACCACAGGCACAGGGCGTATCTTCTTTTCAACACAATATAAAACTGCAATTCTTGAATGAAACGGCAAATAACAGTTAATCAACGACCAAAGCCCTTCCCCAAATTATATTCTTGGACATGATTTACACCAAAAAGAAGGGAGAAAAAAGCCATACGAAGTCCAACAATGCTTTTTCTTAATGCACATATACAGCATTCGGTTTGATTACCAACAATGGGCGCTTTCGCGAACCTATCGGATAGCCTATCTCGGATAGCCGTATATTGGATACCTTTTTGAACGATCCAGATACCTTTTTCCAGATTGCTGCAGACAACAGCTGTGAAATATTGAAATTCGACTTTTGAAAATATAAAAACATTCAAAATATCATTGCTAGACGATTATAACTTATTTTTTTCGATTTCCCAAGCGTTTTAAAAGACTCTTATGCTGAAAAAAATGCACACCAAAACAAAAAATCAATGAAAAAATCAACATGAAAAGAAATAAAAATAAATTTTCTATCAGCTGATCACTTGAATAGAAAGGTTTACCAAAAATAATCGGATACCTTTAGATAGCTTTTTAGTTGAAATGGGTGTGTGACTCTGCTAAAAGTTTAACACGTAAACAACAACAACAAGCTATCCGGATACGATTCTCGAACGCCCCAATATTGCAATAGCAATATTCTTTTATTCTTGGATGCTGCGCGATGTAACATCGGGTTACATTATATCGTTCCTAAATGCAAAAAAGTTACGAAATGTAACATCGATGTCGTTCCTAAATGCAATGTTGAACTGTCAGATTGTTACGTTTCGTAACTTTTTCCAACTCATGTCTGGGACTTGAGTTTCGATGTTGATCTGTCAAACCCCTCTAAAATTGTTGTTGCTCAGATTTGTTTTTGTTTTTTTTTTTTTTTTTTCATTAATCTTTCAAAATTCTGTAAGCAGTTATTGATTTTCAATCTTGTTTATTTCAGAATTCTTTTTTCTTCATTAAAAACGAGTTTCTTTTAGCTGGTTTTATATATAATACATTATATAAAATACTTTATTCTTATTTTTGACAGACCAACAAAGTGTAACATCGAGTCGTTCCTAAATGCAATTATGAAATTATGATTTTGTAACAAAGTTAAACATACACATGACACTACAGCATCGCGTTACATCGAAGCCATAAAAGAACGCCCTGCAGTGCTGTATTCTAAAGCAGTATGTGGAAGTTGGTTGCATTCAATTTCAAACGACAACAGCTTTACTCACTGACGATGATCAAACATATTTTCTCTCTTTGTTCTTAGCGTAAAGCAATTATTAAATCTGTATGTGTGCATTAAGAAATAACAATACAAGTTTTCGAAAACTGATGCTTTTAACGAATTCTAAGTAAATTATTAAACAAAGGTAGTAGGTAGATAAGAAAAAAGATAAATACCTTTCTACATATATTAGTGAATAACTTATACACACCGAGTTAATAACTATTTGGTTGACAATGAAATACCTAGCTTCCTACTAACCTACCCAGACCCACCTTGCATATCTGCCTATTTTGTTAAGGCATCGCCTTACCTGTATACCTACACATTAAACTTTAATTTTGGTGGGACTACCGCCCCATTTATTAGCTTAATATAAGCTTAACTTATGCTAATTAAAACTAATCAAAACTAAATTAAACTATAAGGATGAGAAACGGTTTAACAGGAGGACTTTCAGACAGGGACTTGGAAGATTGAGGTCGAAAAGAAAAGGAACAGAATTAATTTTACTCATCATGCGGGTTAAGGGTTCGTTGAGACCATAGGATGAACGATGAGCAGGAAGGAAAAAGAATCGGGAAGATCTTACATTTCGGGGATTAGTGTTGAAGGAGATAAGGTCTAAAAGAGAGGAGCAGTCAGTGTTACCAGTAAGAAGCCGGTGAATGACTATGATGTCAAAGACAT
The DNA here is from genome assembly GCA_914767635.1 of Melanostoma mellinum. Classification (NCBI taxonomy): domain Eukaryota; kingdom Metazoa; phylum Arthropoda; class Insecta; order Diptera; family Syrphidae; genus Melanostoma; species Melanostoma mellinum. Next base: position 117,537,318 of record OU612060.1, read on the forward strand.
TCCTTCTGTTTTCTAGGGAGTGGAGATTAATGATTATAAGACGATCGCGGTAAGGAGGCAGGGTGAGAAAGTTTCTTACGTCGTGTAGATCCCGAAGGGCAAAGAGCAGAAATCGACGTTGAACACTTTCGATCCTTGAAATATGAACCGCTTGATATGGAGCCCATACTTGCGATGCATACTCAAGGAGATGGCGAACATAGGCAATATAGGGAGATTTTGTTACAAGGGGGTTGCGGAACTCTTTGGACCATCTCTTGATAAAACCAAGGGCGGAATTAGCTCTTGATATTACATCGTCAATATAAGAACGAAAATTTAATTCGCCGTCGCAGAGAACTCCAAAATCTCGGATAAGCTGCCCATGGTTAAAAGGAAGGTTCTGAAGATGGTAGGACCTGGGGGGTGGTTTATTACATTATTGGCAATGTTTAAATTCAAGGAAGTTTTTAGAACACCAAAAGACGAATGAATCGAGGTCATTTAGAAGCTGGAGAGAGTCTCGATCGGAGGTGATGACTTTGAAAATTTTAGCGTCATCAGCGTAAAGTGAAAAAGAGGGGTCCAAGATGGCTGCCTTGGGGCACACCGGAGGTAGCCACAAATGGAACTGAAAGAGTTGAACGGAAACGAACTCTATATTGGCGGTTGTCAAGATATGAAGACATCCATTTGAGTACGATAGGACTAAATCCGAGGAAAGAAAGTTTAAAGAGGATTACTGAGTGAGAAATTTTGTCAAAAGCTTTGCTGAAATCTGTGGTGATGACGTCTACTTCGTCTCCTTTTTCCATCGCAGAGAGAGAGAGAGAAGGAAACAAACTCAACTTGATTAGTAGTTGTAGACCTGCCCTTACAAAAACCATGCTGCTTGGAGGATATCAATGATTTGCATTGGAAAGAAAGTATTTCTTACAGAATGCTTTCGAAAAGCTTAGGGATATGGGAGAGTTAAGCTATGGGTCCATAGTTAGATATTAGGTTTTAGGGGCCTTTTTTATTGATAGGTGAAATAACGGATATTTTCCATAAGTCCGGAAAAACTCCACTTGAAAGGGATAGTTTGAAAAGGTTAGTGATGGGAAGGGCTAAACTGGAACAACATTTCTTAAGCAAAATGGCAGGAATGCCAGCTGGACCTGGATTATACTCGTCTTTGAGTTTGAGGAGACCATTAAGAACAGTTGACTAATTTAAGCTTAGATTAAAAGATGATAGGAAAAATAAGTCTGGGTTAGATCTGGAGTTTTTTGAGCAAAAGACAGTTTAAAGTAGCTTGCAAAAAAAATAAGCGATTGTTGTTGGTTCGTTGGAAGATTGGCTTTCGTAGTGAAGAGAAGGAAGTGATGCTTATTGTTTTGCAATCAGTATTTTTCTATGTGATTTTTTGCTGATCTAAGAAAAATACTTGAAGTAAGTGTCCTACTAGTCTATTGCCCTAAGACTCTAACAACTGCGATTGTTTTTCTCAAAACTACGCTTTCCGAGTTCGTTGTTCACTGCTAGTATTTAAAGACTACTTGATCGATTTATTTCAAACCTTGTATCTATATTTACTTCTCAATCTTGGTATCTCTGAGAGAAGTTCTGTTTCGGACACCTCATCATAAGCACCAGCAAATTTTGAAACAGTTGTTTTCAAATCATTTATGTTTGCTAAAAGTAAAGTATTCGCCTGTACAACTTCAAACAATGAAGCCACCTCCTTAATAGACTCTGTCCAGTGTTGAATCGATCGAGGCACTCGAACATGTCTTTCCGTAGTTCAGAGCTCAGAGAAAGTCCTTGCGTCAATTGCCAACTCACCAGCCATTCGCTTTCTACGACAAATTCATCTTTCTGTTGGAATGTCGTATTTCTCCGATGATTTTATACCAAGGTTAATTGCATGTTCTACAATCTACAACGCCATACTATATATACTCCTTGGTAGTTTTTGGGTGTCACCCCCAAATGGGTGACACCCGGGGCATAGGAATATTAGGAGTTTGGAGCAGATAAGAAAGAGGTCACAGGACTCCATTTGGATAGAAAAGTAAAGGAAGCACTTTTCTTTTTTTTTTACAAACATACACAGGGTGGCGCAACAGAGTTATGAGCTCCGAAACCTATCTCACAACCATGTCTTGTGAGGAAATGGAGGGGACCTACAATATTCTGCCGGTTCCGAACGGCTGATCAAGAAAGCGCTGTTCATGGTAATGAATTTACTGTACCAGGAAACTCGTGATAAGCTCAATATGGTCAGTTTGAAAAGGTTAGTGATGGGAAGGGCTAAACTGGAACAACATTTCTTAAGTCTTTGAGTTTGAGGGGACCATTAAGAACAGTTGACTAATTAAAGCTTAGATTAAAAGGCCCTGTAGAGAAATGGCGATGATAGGAAAAATAAGTCCCCAGCAAAAGACAGTTTAAAGTAACCTGCAAAAAAATTTGCGATTGTTGTTGGTTCGTTGGAAGATTGGCTTTCGTAGTGAAGAGAAGGAAGTGATGCTTATTGTTTTACAATCAGTATTTTTCTTTGTGATTTTTTGCAGTAAGTGTCCTACTAGTCAATTGTCCTAAGAGTCTTACAACTGCGATCGTTTTTCTCAAAACTACGTTTTCCAAGTGCGTTGTTCACTGCTTGTATTTAAAGACTACTTGATCGATTTATTTCAAACCTTGTATGTATATTTACCCCAAACGTTTAGTTAAAAAATAACAGTTTAGGACCGCCAACAGTTTTTAAATTAAAGACAAAATTATCAAAGAACGTTGATTTGATAATAATTGAACTAATTGGTTTTGTATTTACGATAGTAAATTAAAAAGTCAAAAAAGCTGCTCCAACAGCAACTAAAAATGAGGGAAGACAACAGCCAGACCAATTCCAAGGGCCGTCGTTCCCGAAGTTTTCTACGCCCAAATGGCATGGGGGGCTGGGAAAACGGTAAAGCCTCCCCAGAAAGCGGCCGCACAGCCATCTGTGTCTAAGGCAGCTGCTGGGGAGTCAGAGGGGATGGTCGCTCTGCGTGTCATTCAGGCACAAATGAGAGATCTATCACGGCAAATAAGTGGGCTGGCGCGTAGGGTAGATGTGGTCTACCGTGCAATGCGAACGCTTGCACAATTTTTAGGTTAACGGGTGCGCTGCCGGAGAGGCCTTTCAAGATCGAAGCCGTGAATGTGAATTCGTGTTGAAAAGAAGATACGCCCTGAGCCTGTGCTATCAAAATTGTACCTATTTCCTTTGCTGATACTTTTTTATTTTAAATAATTACCTAATACGAGTAATTTTGTTCTCAACACACAGCCCCTTAGCTCTTGTATTCAAGTGGCAATTCAGGTGTGTTTTCTTTTTTTTTAACAATGCAATCATACGCTTACAATAATGATGTTTTGAAAACGTAACACCTGATTTTCCGCAGTGTCGTTCTCCCTATATAAAGGGTTTTCCAATAAGAGTGATATGATTTCTTTTTTGAAAAAACACACTTTTTATTAAGGAAATTCAAATAAATTTTATTCAATGTGCAGTTCAATCATTACCATTATGTTTTAAATAAAACGTCATTCAAATGGCCACCACGACTTCTTCTGCAGCAACAAATTCGATGAACCCAATTTTCAAGCACTTTTTCCACTAAATCAAGTCGTATATCATTAATGGCACGTTCAATATTGACTTGTAAAGCTTGAAGAGAATCTGGTTTATTTTGAAAGACCAATGACTTCAAATTACCCCACAAAAAAAGTCTAATGGTGTTAAATCGCAACTTCTTGGAGGCCATTCAATATCACCATTTCTTGAAATAATCGAATCTCTAAACTTCTCTCGCAGTAATTCAATTGTTGCACTTGCTGTGTGGCACGTATCCCCGTCTTGTTGAAACCAAATATTTTCAAGGTTAACTTCTTCCAATTTCGGCCATAAAAAGTTGGTTATCATCGACCTATACCGTTTTCCATTGACAGTAACGGTGTTACCAGCTTCATTTTTAAAGAAGTACGGACCGATGATTTCACCAGCAAAAAAACCACACCAATCTGTTAATTTAGGTGAATGTAATGGTTTTTCATGAATATTTTGTGGATTTTCATCGCACCAGAATCGTCAGTTTTGTTTATTTACCGCACCAGTTAAATGAAAATGAGCCTCATCGGAAAAGATGATTTTCTTAAAAAAAAAAAGTTGCAACGATTATTTTGATAGTAAAATTGAATAACTTGTAACCGTTGTTCTTGCGTATACTTCTGCATGGTGAAATTGTAAGATTTTCTGAATGCAATAAAAAACAAATGACAGATCATGGCATACTACAAATGGCCGAAACGCCTCTGCAAAATCATATCATACCTATTGGAAAACCCTTTACATAACTACACTAAAACTTTCAATACCTACGTTTTATGAAACATACAATACATTCAATACAATTGTGTCTTAATTTAGTTATCTGCTAACACTAAGCCATGAAGCAAACTTTTATGTCAAATCTATACCTATTTAGGTAGCAGACTGAAAAAAACTTATGGAGACACAAATGAGTAGGTGTCCACCTATAATATCTAATCAAAAGAAATAAATATCTTTGTAGGTAACCCTTACCACAAATGCGTGAGAAGACCTTTTAAATTAATTTGCCATTTCAACCACTTTCCGAACATAAGTACGCCTTTTAAAAAGTTTTTTGCCAATCACTTAAATGCATTGCACTACATTTGATAACGCACACACTCACATGTTATCATTTAAGAAGCAAATCATACAGCACCTCAGTCTTAAAAAATGGTGGCACAGTCAAACTCCATATTCATTAATGAAAACGAAGTGACAACCCTTTTATAATAGTACTGAGATGAAGTGTCCAAGAGATTATCTGTGCAAAAGATGTTGTGTCCGATGTATTATTCGTGATGAGATTGGGTGCGATGAGATTAGGTGCGCTGGTATTGGGTGTACCCGACCCAATTCAACAAATTCCGAAATACAAAACTTGCTTCCAGGTTGCTTTTAAAAGTAACTTTTGAAAATACGGATCGATGATATTTCTTTTTATAATATTTTAATAGAATCTTGAAGTGAGAAAGAGAAATAAAATAACAAAAAAAAAAGTTTAGATTTCCGTTCAATGAATAAAATATATATATATATATGTATATATAGATATGTGAGATTTTAATCCACCAACTGTCCAGTAACAAAAATAATTAACACACTTTTATTGAACTTGATGGTTCTTTATTGTTGCATTTTCAATGTTACGTTATATCTTTCACTTTGACTACTTTTTATCTCTTCATGGGAAGAAGAACTGGTTTGTTTCGCGGCCACTTTTCAACTAACTCATTCTTGTCGTGTTCGTCTGTACCTCTTGTCTCGTCTCATTGGTTATGGTCATGTTATTTTGTTACGTACGTCTGGTCGGTGTTGTCGAGAGGCTAAAACTCAATTCCTACATTCGGCCATTCTGATTAGGCATTCGCCCTGAATGATCCTACCCATGGCTTCATGCCTTCAGCAGAAGAAGTAGTGCCCAGAGTGATCTCCTACCTTTTCAAACTCATACCTATCATGCTTGCATACTCGGGTGACCTTATACGGTCCAAGAAACTTTGACTTCAATTTTAAGCCAGGTCCAAACTGAGTTCTTTTCACCGCAACTAATTCATGAATCTTGTATTGCAAGGCCGTCTTGCGTTTTCTCAATTGATAGCGATAGTTTTCATCTTGCAATTCCGCAATCCTTGTTTTAGCTTCGTCCCGCAAATTCTTTCGTTCTGCATCAAATTCTTCGAAAATCTCTTCATTGAGAATTTCTTGAATATCTGGCAACTCCTTGACACGCATTTCCACCCCAGTCAAAATTCTAAACGGTGATATCCCTGTGCTTCTCGGTGACGTACGGTTTATAACCTGTTGGGCCTTATCAACATATTTGTATCATAGCCCTGGGCTCTCGATGTTCATCTTCGTCAGCATTGGTACCAGTATCCTGTTGATACGTTCCACCTGTCCGTTTCCTCTGGGAACTCCTGTTGTGATTACCAAATGAGCGATATTCTGCTCCTTGCAGTAGCCTTCGAAGGCGCTTGAAGTAAATCCTGTACCACGATCAGAGATGATTCTTTTCGGATTACCAAACACGGCAGCTTGCTTCATCAATCGATCCAGTACTTCGTCGGTCCCTGTATTCTTAGTGGGATACAGCTACACAAACTTTGAAAACGCATCCACTACTACCAAAATGTGGTTATATTTTTTCTTTGTTTCTTCCATTGGTCCAATGTGTTCTATATGGAACGTCTCTAGTGGATAACTTCCCTTATCGATTGGTGTTAACAACCCTTCTTGCTTTCCTCCTTTTCGTTCTGCCAGTATACATTCGACACAGTTCCTCAGGACTTTATCAATTTTGAACTTTACATCTCGTATAAAATAAGACTTTTCTAACATTTCTTGTGTCTTCTTAGCAGCATGAATGACCCTCTCTATGCAGTAGCCTTATCATCTCGTCTTCCATGGACGCTGGTACAACGACCAACTCCCAATTCGCATCCTTGCAGAGAATTCTATTTTTCATTAAATAGTCCTCGTACGGTTTCATTTTAAGGATTTCGACTATGACCTTCAGCTGTTCGTCATACTCAATATACTCAATGCATATACTCAATGCATCCACATGTCGCATTTGTGTACCACTTCTATGTTTGATCTCATAGTCGAAGTCTTGTAGGAACAAAGCCCATCTCGCTACTCTCAACGGCACATCTTTCTTTTTCATCGTCATGGCAAAGGCGTTACACTCAGTAATAATCTTTATATGTTTTCCCAAGACATATACACGCCACTTCTTTAGTGCTTCCACTATCGCTAACACCTCAAGATCATACGAGTGAAACTTTTCCTCTCGAGCATCTGTCTTCCTGCTCATGTATTGGACTGGATGAAACTCTCGATCTTCATTATCCCTTTGCAACATCACCGCTCCATATCCGTACATACTTGCATCAGTATGGATTTCTGTTTCAGCTGTTGAATCAAACAATTTGAGAACTGGTGACTCAACTAGCGTTTTCCTTAACCATTCAAAAGCAATAATCTGTTTCTCATTCATTTTGAACAATTCATTCTTCCGGAGTAAATCACTCAACGGTTTTGCCTTTGCTGCGTACCCCTCGATGAATCTTCTAAAGTATGATGTTAATCCCAGGAAACGTTGGAGTGCTTTTGCGTTCCTTGGCAGTGGATAGTTTCTGACTAAATCCGTTTTTTGTTCTGACGGACGGATGAGACCATTTTCTACAATATAGCCTAAAAAGGCTACGCTTTCTTGCAGGAACTTGCATTTGGTCCAATTCAACTTAAGTCCACTTGCGGCAGCAACTTTCAATACCTTTTCCAATCGTTGGAGTCCATCTTCATAACTTGTTGCCGGAATGATTACATTGTCCATGTACACATTTACCACCTCTTCATTTATCAATGGTTTTAACACTGTCATGATAAATCTCGTAAATACCGCCGGAGAAGTACACAGTCCAAAAGGAACTTTCAAGAATTCGTATTGACCATTGTGCACTACAAAGGAGGTATATTTCCTTGAACTCGGTTCCATCAGAACATGAAAAAATCCATTTACTTTGTCAAGCGTAGTAAACAATCTACCGTTCTGAAGTTTTTCTACCACATCATCTATTAATGGCATCGGAAAATGATCCTTCACTATTTTAGCGTTTATTCTTCTGAAGCACATTCTTTTTCCGTCATTTTTCTTATCTTATCTTTTCTGGTGAGGCAAACTCCCAATTACTCTCCTGGATGATGCCCTGCTTAAACATTCAGACACTTGTCTCTCAACCTGTTCTTTTTCGCGTTGTGCTAACCTTCTAGCTCTTTCATATACTGGTGTTTCATCTTTCAGGACGATTTTCATACTTATCGGTGATGAAACCTCCTCTGCTGGCTTGTAGTTCCTTATAAGCGATTTAATCTTCTGTTGAAATACTCTAGGCAGATGCAACAAATCTATCGACGGCGTCTCATCTAGTTCACAGACATTCATGTCTTTGAACAATTACTGCAGCAATGGTATTGAACACCCAATCGGCCTATCCGTTGCTCGAGCAGTTGGACCCTGCATCCGGACCTCGTCCTTCTGCCTCCCCGCAACCCCCGACACAAACTTCTCTATTGCCTCTCTGTTCACTACTACCCTCTGCCCTTCACCACGACTTTCTTCCTTAGCTGCATCTCTAACGCCCCTGAACATTTCCCTTGAAACACTTGCCACATAACTTCCCTTGGATGTACTCGCCACACACCCTTCATTTTCATCAGGATCTTTCTTGCCCCTAAAGCGCACTTCATTGTCTTTAATACACACAGTAGCCTGCCCTATAACATCTACACCGACCACCAAATCAAATTGCAAATCTCTTTCACGCATCACATGCAGTCTCACCTCGAATGGAATTTTATCTGTGATTATTGTCGTGTCAAAATATCCCATTGTAGTTATCTCCTTCTTCCCTAGCCCAGTCAGAGATATTGGCTGCTCTTCTAACACCTTTTTTGGAAATTTCAATAGCATGTCGTATTGCAACAACGACAATTCACACCCTGTGTCTATCAAAGCAGTCAACTCTTCATCCATCAATGAAATATTTTTTAGTAAGCACCCTGTGCGACCCCCGAAATGTACTCTGGCCTTGTTTTCACTTTTTGGCTCGACCCGACACTCAAAAGCTTTGTGTCCTAGTGTACCCCATTTGAAGCACTTGGCTCCCTGGTTGCAATTTATTGCAAAATGGTTTGCATCTCCACACTTGAAGCACTTGCGAGCTTCGTTTGGTTAAGCTGAAGTTGAGGCTTCACGCTTCACATTTGCGATAAAATATCGCGGAGAAAACTCGGTCGTACCTTGTTGCTTAATGCGTTCATACACTTTTAGCTTGGTCTTCAGTTCACTTATAGTGCTTGCCTCGTATAACACTATTTTATTTACTTTTTCATCCTTGAGCCCGGCTATAAAATAGTCGATCAGCGAATCATCATGTATTGCAATTGGCTTTGCTATTTCGATCAGTTTATACAGGTGATCCCTCTTTGTCTCATTGGCCTGCTTGCTTCGGTTCTTGAGACACCGATGCACTTCAGCTGAACTGACCTCGATCTCGAACTCTGACTTTATTGTTGCCTTTAATACGGTCCAGTCGCGGAGACCACGTTCGCTTTGGATAAACAGTTTGGCTGACCCTGACATATGCCTTCTTGCAAACACAAATTGTTGCACTCTGTTGAATCCTAGCCCTATACAAATATCCTTCCATATATTCTTCAGACCATTGACCGAAATCTTGCATATTTTCTCCGGTGAAACTAGGTATATCATCCTCCAGATCTCTGAACTTGATAGTGCTTGGTTGCGATTGCGACCTTTCTTGCTCATCGACCGAATTCTGCCTTAGAAATCTTCCCTACCGAGACGCACCCTCATCTCTACTATTGGTGTCGGCAAAATCATCGTCCGAAGCACCACCCTCAATTTCTATTTCTAAAAATGTCAACAGTCTTTCTACTAATGTTTTTTCCGTCAAAGGCAAACCTGCTTCTCTTAGTTTTGCCTTCAACTCCTCCACCGTCAGTGCCCTAACCTCATGTTCCTCCATAGTTCTTCCCCCCTTACAAAAAATTTAGACAATACAAACCAAATAATTTTATGTTTCAATATAAATTTTCCCAAACAAAAATTTTAAATAGGCAATTTACTTTATTACGTTACTGAGAAAAAATATAATACTTGCAGCTTAAATACCTACGGTGAATCGAAGAACCTTTCAAACTTTTTAGGGCTTATTGAATTCTATCATGACACTTTAGGTGGAGAAAGTGAAAAAACTAACTAGATTTGTTATAGCAGCTAAAGTAACTGACAAAGCAAAAACCAAGCTACTAACTCTAGACAAAGAACCCGACAATTTTTCAGATTTAAAGAAAGTCTTATCAGATATTTACAAAACAAAAAAAAACCCATTGAAACTACATAATGAATAAGTCAGACAGCATCAGGGAACACAAGAAGTTAACAAATTTGCAGGGCGAATAATAGTACTAATTTCACAATTAAATGAGATTCAGATAGATAGATTTTGATAGCAGGGTGAAGCCAATAAAAGAATTATAATAAAGTTAAATGACCAACTTGGATGAAATGTTCTTAAAAATGGATTAAATGAAGCCTGTAGACAGGTAGTACAAGCATCAAGAGTAGCGACATTTAATGAAGCTGTAGGTACAGATAGCAATTTAGGTTGAAGAGTCTACACGACAAAATAACATCATGCAATTTAGGAAAAATCATGTGGTAGATACCAATACAACCATAATTCTTCTCATCCAAAATTTACAAATAATGAAAGAAACAACAATTATAATAGAGAGTACAAAAACAACAAATATAACAAAGGTTATGAAATGAAGGTATACCACAATAGTAAAACTATCGGGGAAATCGGGGAAACCAAACAAGATTCCAGATTTCTATGAGGAATGTGACACAAATTTCGTTAACATAAGGATAAAACATTTATATAAAACTTCCAAGCTTTTAATTGACACGGGTGCAGATATTTCTGTTTGTAAAGAGTTTCTGCTAAAAGATTTAAATGAATATTCGTCATGGCATAACAAATAAAACAATATTTTCGAAAGGTATAACAGATCTAGAACTCATGCTTGGAGAAACAATTATAAAACATCAATTCCACGTGGTTAGTGAGGAAATAAATAACGGGTGATTTTTTAAGAGGTTTAGAACTTTTTTAAAAAAAAAAAAACACAAAAAATTCGAAAAAATGAATGAAATATATATTTGAATCGATAGTTTGAACTTTGCAATTTAATGTTTAAAGATAATTTCATGCAAATGTTGACCGCGGCTGCATCTCAGGTAGCCCATCCGCTGAGTCCAATTTTGGCATACTCTTTCACACATATCGGCCGGTATCTCACGAATGAATGCATGGATGTTGGCTTCCAGTGCGTCAATCGAAGCGGGCTTGTCCCTATAGACATTAGCCTTGACATACCCCCACAAAAAATAGTCTAATGGTGTCAAATCGCACGATCTAGGCGGCCAATTGACCGGCCCGAAACGTGAAATTAACTGTTCACCAAACTCGCCTCGCAATTGCGCCATTGTGGTAGGTCGGCTGGCTTTAGTTCTTGCACCAGCTGTATCTTAAAAGGCTTTACGCCCAAATCCTTCCGCAAAATTTTCCACGTAGTGCTGTAACGTAACAAAGGCCTAACTGCTGGGAACGGCGCCGAATCGACATTTCGCGGTCTTCTGTCACACTAGCTGATACGGCCGCAATATTTTCTTCACTACGCACAGTACGTAAACGTGTTGGTGGTTTAATGTCCAACAAATTAAATTTGGTGCGAAATTTGGTCACAATCTTCCGAATAGACTGCTCAGAAGGTAGGAAGGAAGGAGAATGCCGACCATAAAATGGAAGCAGCGCGCGATGAACATTTCGAACCGAGCACGAATTTTGATAGTAAAATTCAACAGTTTGCAAGCGTTGTTCATTTGTAAGACGATCCATGGTTAAATTGCAAACCAAACTGAAGCTGTTTTACAGTGACACAAGGTACTAAACACACGTCAGCTGTCAAAACCAGTGTTGCCAAAACCAAACCAGCTAAAAAATCACCCGTTATATCAACAGATGCAATACTGGGAAGGGACTTTTTCAAAACTTGTTATTAACTGTAAGATTGATTATGAAACTTCTGTGCTGATAATCTTAACACAGGAAGAGGAGATTGTGCTACCATTGAATATTTTTTTGAAAAACATTGGAAAATTAAAAATTCCACCAAGATCAGAAGTATTAAAAAGCATAAGCTTAGATTTAAATGAAGATAGTGTTATCAATGGGAATGAGATTAAAAAGGGAATCTTCTTAATAAAAAGCATAAATTTAGATTTAAATGAAGATAGTGTTATCAATGGGAATGAGATTAAAAAGGGAATCTTCTTAGCAAACTCAATATTACCATCAAAAGGTGTTAAACATGTAAAGATGTTAAACAGTACAGATAAATAGGAAACTATAGAAAACGTAATGATGGGAGTGGAACCGTTGAGTAAATATAAAATACTAGCTGTGCCCGCGACTTCGTACGCGTGGAATAGTTACACTGCAACTTAAAGTGTCTGAGCCTTATTTATAATGACAAATCAGTGGGAATTAAAGGAAAACGGGGAATCACAACGTTTTCTCCTTTTCCCGTCCAGTCATTATTAAAATTTTTATATGTTTTTTGTTCTGACGGACGGATGAGACCATTTTCTACAATATAGCCTAAAAAGGCTTCGCTTTCTTGCAGGAACTTTCATTTGGTCCAATTCAACTTAAGTCCACTTGCGGCAGCATTTCCTCCCCCTTTTGAAAAGCTTTCAATTTATTTAAACAAGATCATAGTTAAAAATTATTACAATAAAAAAAATTTAAGATATGATATTATAATTTTAGTTTACATCTTCTAGTAAAATTGTTGTTCAATTTTTAGTTTTGCATCAATATAAGTCTTACTCTAAGATTTTTTTGTTTTGTATTTTTATTATTAGATATTTATTTACTTTTTAGTTTACATCTTCTAGTAAAATTATTATTTTATTTTTAGTTTTACCATAATATAGGTCTTTCTCTAAGTTTTTTTATTTTATTTTTATTGTATTTATTTAATTTTTTTTTTTTTTTTTTGCATAAGCTAGTTACAGATTTTTTTTTTTTGATTTATAATTAAACGTGTAAATGTGCATATCGTGTATTTATACATATCATGTCTGAACATTTTGACAAGCTGTTTAATTTTTAAATATGTTATTTAGGTTACATAAGTTCAATTAATTAATTAATTCTTTTTTTTTTTTTTTTTTTATCTATTTTACATTATATTATAACTTTTGCTTTTGGAAACGGGGCCTAGGGAATTCATTGGATATTTAGGGTCTGTTTTTCCATTTGTTTTTTCATCTGTGGATACTAACAATGGTAGGCTTTGGCGAAGGGGATTGATTGGATAGGTTAGGTCTGTATTTTCATCTGTGGAAACTAACAATGGTAGACTTCGTGCCCCCTTCATTTTTATAGGATGGGAGTTGTTGGTAGTGAAGGAATTAGATTTTTTTGCACATCTAATGCAAATTATTTTAAGCAGGATAGTTTTAAACGATAGGAATAAAAAGAACATGAGGAGTAGGATGATCACTCCGTAAATAGCTGATTTAGTTAGCCAAGTGTCGTTTTTGTATTTGTGATCCCGCAGATGAACTTCAAGAGGAAGACTATTTGTGGCCAACTCAAACCCTACAATGTTAAGATCTTTTGAATGAGATCGATGTTCGAAACTTACGTCAGGAATCTCAATATCTGCCATGAAACTTGAACTGAAAAATATAGTAATATTTGACAATTTTACCGTCTGTTGCACAGTTTCTAAAGTTATTTCCGTGGACATGGCCTTGCATCCTGGATCTAGGCTAACTATTCCTGTGTCTTTGATGAGAGCTATTTTGTAGAATTCTCTACACATTATTTTTAATGGGAGTTCATGTGGAGCCACATATAACCAGGTGTTAGCTTTATTTAGGTTGTACCAAATCTCTTGAGTTGAATTGAAAACCCGAATATTACAGTTTTTTGGCTTCTTGTACCCTGCCATTAAATTTATTATGCAGTTGCCTGAATTTTCATTCCTAACAACCAAGTTATTTTTATTCAAAAATAAGTCTTCCTTGTATTTTATTAAATGTCCGAAACTGTTGGAACTTAAGAAGGCGTAACCACGTTTAGCGGTATTAATGGCCAAATAAGGCTCGTCAACTTCCACGTACCAATAAATATTGTTTCTGCTCTTGAGTGGGAGTGGGGTAAGTTGGTAAAGCTCATATTCGTCGGATATTAACGGAATATCTAACACTATCATGAGCTCAGATGATATATATTTGACCGTTACCTCAACAATTTTCTGTAAATCAGCAGGGACAAAGCTCTTTACCTTGAAGGGCAGTTTAAAAGTTGCAATGTTCTCTAACTGAATTTCTTGCAAAGCATTCTTAAGTTCCGGGGACGATAGCAGAAACCTATTCAAGTGCCCCATTTTTGCATCGTTTACTATGTCTAGAATCTGGTTCTGTCTAAACTCTAGGCTAACTGATTCAGTTGTCAAAAACATTACTTTCTTGTCGATTGAACTATATATCTGCTCTAGAGTTGTCAAATTTTCTAATTTAGAGTAAATGTCGTTTATGTCGTTTTGTATTCGTGCAAAGTTAGTGCTATATTTTTCATAAGAAACGTTTAGACTCCTACCTAGGTTAGAAATTACTGACACCTGTTTGTTGAGAACATGAGCGATAGACTTTTGATTCTCTTGAAGTTCTTGCACAGACGAATAAATTTCTTGTGCGTCTCTATCGTCCATAACTCCAAACAGAGCATTAGTAATTTCACCTACAACATTTATAACCCCTCGTTTTTGGCGAACTTTCGGTTCGAACAGGTTTTTTAAGATTTCTTGATTCTGCTTTACCCTCGAATGCATCGCAGTCAATGACTTATGCCCTGTTCGACAATGCTGTTCTATTAACCGCTGTAGCGCTTGGTCTTTCTTTGTGCTGTTGCACGTGTTGAAGAAATGGTTGACGGCTGTAATAAGTAGGTCTGACTCAGCAACTACGTCTTTTCCTTGGAGGTGCGAGACAATCTTCCAATTGTTTAGTGAATGCTGCATTATTCCCACTTTTTCTCCATGGACTCCCGTCTCATTCTTTAATACCGATACATGGAATTGCGCATGGGTGCAAGACCAAGTCATCATTAGGACACAGTAAAAATACCAACTGGACATGGTTGCTGTACATGAAATTAGCCAAAAATAATAAAACCAACGTTGACATAAAATAAAACCAAAAGTACAAAAATATATGGATTGATTGGAATTCCATAAAATGTTAAATATCTTGAAATTGAAGCTTAAACCAGATCAATGGAAACATTTTTAGGAAGGTCAGTAATTAGAAATTAAAATGTAACTAAAATAAAAACTAGAAGAAACATTAAAAAAATTAGCGGAAGCTTCTTGTTATGAGTTTGAAAACTAATTAATCTGCAACTCGTTAACCTTTAAGAATACTACAAAGAAGTATTTAAGGAAGAGCGACTAATTTCTAGACTCGTTTTGCATTCCGTAAATTTTTTCCTTTTGCAGATAGGGCAAAGAATTTTTGTAAATAAAAATTTTAATTAAAGGCCTTAAAATATGCTGGTAGACACTTCTATTCATAAAAATGTTTGAGTCGATTGTTATGAACCCTTTCAAGCTTATTTTTACGTGAAATAGAAGTGTTCACATTGTTATGAACTTCCTTAACTTCAAATGGCCCTGTAAACAAGGGACAAAGTTTGTTTTTTCTGCTCATGTCTTGTAGAAGAACCAAATCACCTACTTTGAAAGACTGGGGATTAATTTTTTTATCAAAATATTCCTTTGTCTTTTCCTTACTCTTATCAATGTTAGTTCTAGCAACCTGATAAGCCTTCTGGAGTTTATGTCTTAGTTCAAAAAAATAGTTTTCGTGATCATATATAGGAGTTGGTGTCCTCGTTATGCCAGTTGGCATAGGGGATTTAAAACCGAAGAGAACATCCATGGGAGTAAGCTTGGAGCTAGCGTGTGGAGTGTTATTATGCACATACATAGCTTGTCGAAGCCATTGATCCCAATCAGCGGGGTTGCTTTTTGAAAATGATCTTAAGTACTCTGCCAATGGCCCATGGTTACGTTCCAAGGCTCCATTTGCTTGTGGATGATAAGCCGTAGTTTCAAGTTTCCTGATGTTTAGAAACTTGCACACCTTTTTAAAAAGTTCACTACAAAAGTTAGCACCCCGATCTGTCAATAGTTGCTGTGGCGATCTATATCTGCTAATTATTTCATCATAGAAAACCTTAGCTACAGTTCCTGCTTCCATATTGGGTAGTGCATAGCAGTCCATAAATCGAGTTAAATCGTCCTCAAAAGTTAGTATGAATTTGTTTCCTAGAATAGTGGTAGGTAAAGGTCCCACAATATCCATGAAAACTTTGTCGAAGGGTTTTCTCGAAGTTGCCGATATCATCATAGGCATCAAAGTATGTTTCGATTTTTTGTTAATTTGGCACTGTTTGCAAGCTTTAACATGCTTTTTTATGTCAGCAAACATATTTTTCCACTTGAAGTTGGATCTTATCCGTAAGTACGTTTTTAAGACACCCTGGTGTCCACCTAATGGAGAATTATGGTATTTTTTTAAAACTTCACTAATTTCGTCTTCCTTTGTTAGATAAATTGTACTACTGTCTTTCTTTTTGTTTTCGCTTGAACATTCCTGGTGTAGATAACTTGTGTCGCTATCACTATCAGTTTCACTTTCACTGTCCGTGCAACATGGATAATTATCTACTTTTGATTGTTTTGAACTATGAGCTTTAACCAAGGCTGTCTTTGATCTTGCCTGAAGTCCGTTATTTGGCTTATTGTTGGAATTATTTGAATTGTCTTTAGTTTGGGAATTAGATTGTGCTCTAGTTATTGCATACACCTTATTCATATCATAATTATTATCGGGAATTCGGCTAAGGGCGTCAGCCACAACATTTTGCTTTCCTGGCTTGTATTTTATTTCGAAATCAAACTCTGATAGTTTGTGCCGAAAATTAGTCAACCTGGTGGAATCTTGAGAAATTTTAAAGAAATGGACCAATGGCTGGTGGTCTGTATATAATGTAAATTTCCTACCTAGCAGGTAACACCTAAAATTTTTAACAGCCCAAACTATGGCCAACCCTTCTCGTTCAATTGTGGAATAGCGACGCTCTGTAGCACTTAAAATTCTACTTGCAAAGGCTATCGGCAAATCAAGACCATTTCTAATCTGAGAAAGAACAGCTCCTAATGTTGTTCCACTGGCATCCGTGGTGAGGAAAAATTCCTTTTTGAAATCTGGATAGATAAGTATTGGTGGACTAGAAAGAATAGCTTTCAAAGTAGTGAAAGCCGTTTCACAATCGCTATTCCAACTAAAAGGAACGTCTTTGTGAGTGATATTACGTAAAGGTCTTTCTAAAGCGGAAAAGTTAGGAACGCTTCGCCTGTAAAAATTTGCCATCCCTAAAAATGACTGAATTTCTTTAGAATTTTTTGGTGTTGGGATTTCTAATATACTTCTCACTTTTGCCTTGTCTGGAAAAACGCCGTTTTGTGTAATGTTAAATCCCAGATAAACGATCTCCCGCCGAAGAAAATTACATTTACGAGGTTGTAACCGCAGATTGAAATCTCGAATTTTTTCGAAAACACATACCAATTTTTTGTTGTGATCTTCAAGATTTTTTCCATAGATCACAATGTCATCCAGATACACAAAACATTTGTTGCCCTGGAGCCCTGTCAGTATGTGATTCATAAGGCGTTGAAAGGTTGCTGGTGCCCCTTTCAAACCGAATGGCATTCGAATAAATTCATAATGACCTCTATCAGTGCTGAACGCCGTTTTCTGTCTGTCATTTTTTTCGATTGAAACTTGGTGATAGCCACTCGCTAAATCTAGTGTTGAAAAATATCTACTATTGCCTAATTGGTCGAGAATGTCATCGATTCTCGGCAAAGGAAAAACATCACCTACAGTAATTTCGTTGAGCTTTCTGAAATCAACGACAACTCTGTGCTGCTTATTTCCATTTTGATCAACTTTTTTGGGTACAACTAAAAGCGGACTATTCCATGGACTTATGCTATTTTTAATTATATTATTTTTTAACATTTGTTTAACCTGATCATCGATTATTTGTTTTTGAGATTCAGGTAATCTATACTGTTTGATGTTAATGGGTCCCCGACTTGTATCAGTGGGGATTGCGTGAGCCATAGCCCTTGTGTGCTGCAACTTGTCTCCTTCAAGATAAAAAACGTCTGATAACTGAGTACAGATTTCTTCGATAGTTTCTTTTTCCTCTTGGTTAAGAGTTTTTTGCAGACTTAGTTCTTTGAAAAGTCTGTTTAGTCTTTCAGTTTTCTTTTCTTTATTGGCATGGTTTGGTTTGGTGACGCTTGCAACAAATGAAGATTTTAAATTTCTTGTTCTATTGGAATTGCAAGAAGTATCTGTGACTATATAATCACAAAGATTGTAATGGTGTATGGTGACGTCATGGAGGTTTTTTTCTTCAGACGCAGTGTTTGCTATACTTAGAACTACTTGACCATTGTGTATTTTATTTAAGCATGCACCAATAAAAACTTGAGGTATAATCTCGCAAGAATAACACATCAGTTCAGTGCCATTTGCGGCATCGTTTATGATGCTGTTAACTATTATTTCGCTCCTCGGGGGTAAAGTCACTGTAACTTTAGAAGCAATAACATTTTTAGGGAATGACCTCCTCACTGTAGGCTTAGCTTGTTTTTCAAAAAATTCATCTCCGATAAGTTGGGTTGGGCAACCACCTTGCGAAGGTGGATAAGTTACAGGACAAACTGTTTGCCCAATTTCATCAAATGGTTGGACACCGTGCGAAGGTGTTACTTGATTTGACTTAATTATCGGAAAAGAATTCTTCTGTGAGCGGTTTTTAGTAGCCATCCCAATATTTTGTTCACAGAGATCACCCTTCGAATGAAGAAATTTTAGCGATCTGTTAGGACCTTCAATATTGGTATAAGGAAACAGAATGTCCTGCCCCAAGATACCATCACAATTTAAGGATGGAATTTTTTCCGTGACATGTAACTTACATTCAATTGGCGGATCTAGTAAAATTTTAGATTCTACTGACCCTAATGTAGTGCCGTTGGAAAAAATTCCATCAATTGCAATAGCATCTGTTTTGTTAACAAAGGCGTCATCTCCAAGCACGTCTTTATTAACTATGCTGATGTCTGAGCCTGTATCTACTAATAAATTTAAATTTCTTTCTAAGCATACGTCTACTGGAATATTTACAATTCCATCCTTTACCAGTTTTTCGTTGGATGAGGGTTTGGCGTTTTTTTCCCTCATCCAACCTGTTATTAGTTTTTTGACTGTTTTTGATTTTCGTCCCAGCGCTTCTTTGTAAAGCATTCCTCTATGCCATGACCCTTTCGCAAGCAAAAATCGCATTTTTTTTTGTTTTGCTCACTTCGTTTCCTATTCAGATCATTTGTAAGCATTACCGAATAGTTCGACTGTTGCTTGCGCCTATAAGCAGGCTGCTGTGGATCCGGTTGGTTCGAAACTGATCTCAATGAGATATTTTGGCTGCAGTTGCCAGCCTCATGCCCATAAATTTTGCAGTTTGGACAAAAAGGTGTCATTCGTCGTTTCCTGCACTCTTGGAAAGAATGGTTTACCTCATTGCAAAAATTGCAGTTTATAGAGTCACTCTCTCCAACTCTAGGAGATTTTTGTTCGTAGGTGGGTATTTGATAAGGGGAACTCAAAGAATAAATTCCTGCACTTGCTTGCCTGGGGTTTTCGCAACAATTTCCATTAAAACTTGTCATGCTGTTAGTATTGAACACAGGATATTTTTGTTCGTAAGCGGGTAACTGATAAGGGGAATTTAAAGAATAAATTCCTGCACTTGCTTGCCTGGGGTTTTCAAAACAATTGCCATTAAAACTTGTCACACTGTTAGTATTGAAAGGAGGAGATTTTTTTTCGTAAGCGGGTAACTGACTAGAGGAATTCAAAGAACATATTCCTGCACTAGGTTGTCGAGGGCTTTCACAATAACTGCCATTAAAATTTTTCATGCTGGGATTATTATATGGGCCTACACCGTAATGAGTTGGGCTCTGCAAATCATATTGCCAAGCTCCTTCACTGTCAAAAGACGACGCGAAAGCATTTGGAAACCCAGTAGCCATGTATGCTAATTGAGGATCTATTAGCTCCCGCTTTAAAATTTTTTGCACAGTTTCCGTTAAGCTACTCTCATCAAGACCTAGGGCATACTGTCGGAGATGTAAATTACACAGCCCTGTCTTGAAAGAGTGTATTGCGGCGAGCTCGAGGTCTTTCATTATTGGCGTGGAATCTGGGCCATAGCTTGTTTTGGCCTCTTCTTGGCAATTACTTAACAACCTATTTAGTCTGAAACCGAATTGCGTTACGGTCTCATTTGAAATTTGCCGACACTGACGTAGCTCGTTTGTTATCTGTATGTAAGTTTTCCTAGGTAGGAAATTTTGGTTCAGTACCTGCTCTAATTCTTCGAGGCTCGCCACTGATTTCATTGAAATCAATGCAAAGGCATTGCCCCGCAGCCTTGTTAACACAAGGTTGTTAAACAGAGGCTTTTCAGCCTCTTCAAGGCATTGCCACACTTGTTTGCAGCAACCTATGAAACTTTGGACCTCGAGCACTATCCCTGGGTGATAAACACCCGAAAACGTGGGAATCAAAGTTGACACCAAACGTGCAACCTTTTCGTAGCTCATTGCAGGATGTTCTTTAAAAATATTTTTTGGTTGAATCTCAAAATTTTTAATGGCCCTTTCTAAATCAGCTAACTGAGGTGTTAAGGAAATGGAAGGGATTGGAAATTCGGGATTTGGTTGGTTGGCTATGTTCCCTTTTTTAAAATTACTTATATCTAACTTAAACTGTTTTGATAACTTACTTAGTGTTGCTAGGCGTTCTTTTTGTCTGTCGTCTTTATCGCCTAATTGTTTATGGAGTTGCTCCTCAATTGATGATTGATGATTGGTGAAAGATGTTTGTTCCAGTGGGTCGTCACTTCCGTCTTCCGTCGGCTTGAATTGTTTTCCGGATCTCGTTACTGATTCTTCACTCATTCCTCATAAGGTATAATTAGGTGTTTTTGTTTTTTCGTTATTTCTCTTGTTGTTGTTTTACTCTACACTTATGTCTATTTCTTTTCACCCATTTGCAGTCGATAGCAGTTGTCACTAAATTCGATTCTTCTTTGGTATTTAGGAAATAGAAAAAGTAGCAATTTTTTTTTTTTGAATGTGTGTGTATCTAATTGACAGATAAAGAGAAACAAGCACTAAAGAACAAAACACTTGCATTCAGATTGTTAAGCACACAATTTTTATATATATTTTTTTTTTTACAAAATGTTTTTCAAATTCACAACTAAATTCAAAACAGTTCTGCTTCCTTTAATTTTTTCTCATATGCTGATGTTTTTCTTTGTTGTTTTTGATTTCTTGTTCACTTTACTGTTCACTTATAGACTTTTTCACTTAAGAGACTTTGGTCGTAGTGCTCTTTCCTGGCTGCGCCAAATTGTGGTATAACCAATAAAAAGACCGACACGGACGACTGTCAAGAAACAACTCAACTCTTTCATTAGGAAGATTCAATGTGATCGTTGTCCAGACAAGGTCAACGCAAAATCACTGAACGTGGGAAAGTGCATGGCTTGCATATTACACGTAGTGAAATATGCAAGCACTGCGCATAAATGCGTTCGGTGACTTTGGCTACCTGTGTCTGGGCCAGGTTGCACGCAGTCGGATTAGATTACGACAGCCAAACGTGCATGCAACTGGAATATTACACCACATTTCCTCCCCCTTTTGAAAAGCTTAATTTCAAAAAGGGGAGGAAATGTGGTGTAATATTCCAGTTGCATGCACGTTTGGCTGTCGTAATCTAATCCGACTGCGTGCAACCTGGCCCAGACACAGGTAGCCAAAGTCACCGAACGCATTTATGCGCAGTGCTTGCATATTTCACTACGTGTAATATGCAAGCCATGCACTTTCCCACGTTCAGTGATTTTGCGTTGACCTTGTCTGGACAACGATCACATTGAATCTTCCTAATGAAAGAGTTGAGTTGTTTCTCCAATCGTTGGAGTCCATCTTCATAACTTGTTGCCGGAATGATTACATTGTCCATGTACACATTTACCACCTCTTCATTTATCAATGGTTTTAACACTGTCATGATAAATCTCGTAAATACCGCCGGAGAAGTACACAGTCCAAAAGGAACTTTCAAGAATTCGTATTGACCATTGTGCACTACAAAGGAGGTATATTTCCTTGAACTCGGTTCCATCAGAACATGAAAAAATCCATTTACTTTGTCAAGCGTAGTAAACAATCTACCGTTCTGAAGTTTTTCTACCACATCATCTATTAATGGCATCGGAAAATGATCCTTCACTATTTTAGCGTTTATTCTTCTGAAGCCACAGCACATTCTTTTTCCGTCATTTTTCTTATCTTATCTTTTCTGGTGAGGCAAACTCCCAATTACTCTCCTGGATGATGCCCTGCTTAAACATTCAGACACTTGTCTCTCAACCTGTTCTTTTTCGCGTTGTGCTAACCTTCTAGCTCTTTCATATACTGGTGTTTCATCTTTCAGGACGATTTTCATACTTATCGGTGATGAAACCTCCTCTGCTGGCTTGTAGTTCCTTATAAGCGATTTAATCTTCTGTTGAAATACTCTAGGCAGATGCAACAAATCTATCGACGGCGTCTCATCTAGTTCACAGACATTCATGTCTTTGAACAATTACTGCAGCAATGGTATTGAACACCCAATCGGCCTATCCGTTGCTCGAGCAGTTGGACCCTGCATCCGGACCTCGTCCTTCTGCCTCCCCGCAACCCCCGACACAAACTTCTCTATTGCCTCTCTGTTCACTACTACCCTCTGCCCTTCACCACGACTTTCTTCCTTAGCTGCATCTCTAACGCCCCTGAACATTTCCCTTGAAACACTTGCCACATAACTTCCCTTGGATGTACTCGCCACACACCCTTCATTTTCATCAGGATCTTTCTTGCCCCTAAAGCGCACTTCATTGTCTTTAATACACACAGTCGCCTGCCCTATAACATCTACACCGACCACCAAATCAAATTGCAAATCTCTTTCACGCATCACATGCAGTCTTACCTCGAATGGAATTTTATCTGTGATTATTGTCGTGTCAAAATATCCCATTGTAGTTATCTCCTTCTTCCCTAGCCCAGTCAGAGATATTGGCTGCTCTTCTAACACCTTTTTTGGAAATTTCAATAGCATGTCGTATCGCAACAACGACAATTCACACCCTGTGTCTATCAAAGCAGTCAACTCTTCATCCATCAATGAAATATTTTTTAGTAAGCACCCTGTGCGACCCCCGAAATGTACTCTGGCCTTGTTTTCACTTTTTGGCTCGACCCGACACTCAAAAGCTTTGTGTCCTAGTGTACCGCATTTGAAGCACTTGGCTCCCTGGTTGCAATTTATTGCAAAATGGTTTGCATCTCCACACTTGAAGCACTTGCGAGCTTCGTTTGGTTAAGCTGAAGTTGAGGCTTCACGCTTCACATTTGCGATAAAATATCGCGGAGAAAACTCGGTCGTACCTTGTTGCTTAATGCGTTCATACACCTTTAGCTTGGTCTTCAGTTCACTTATAGTGCTTGCCTCGTATAACACTATTTTATTTACTTTTTCATCCTTGAGCCCGGCTATAAAATAGTCGATCAGCGAATCATCATGTATTGCAATTGGCTTTGCTATTTCGATCAGTTTATACAGGTGATCCCTCTTTGTCTCATTGGCCTGCTTGCTTCGGTTCTTGAGACACCGATGCACTTCAGCTGAACTGACCTCGATCTCGAACTCTGACTTTATTGTTGCCTTTAATACGGTCCAGTCGCGGAGACCACGTTCGCTTTGGATAAACAGTTTGGCTGACCCTGACATAAGCCTTCTTGCAAACACAAATTGTTGCACTCTGTTGAATCCTAGCCCTATACAAATATCCTTCCATATATTCTTCAGACCATTGACCGAAATCTTGCATATTTTCTCCGGTGAAACTAGGTATATCATCCTCCAGATCTCTGAACTTGATAGTGCTTGGTTGCGATTGCGACCTTTCTTGCTCATCGACCGAATTCTGCCTTAGAAATCTTCCCTACCGAGACGCACCCTCATCTCTACTATTGGTGTCGGCAAAATCATCGTCCGAAGCACCACCCTCAATTTCTATTTCTAAAAATGTCAACAGTCTTTCTACTAATGTTTTTTCCGTCAAAGGCAAACCTGCTTCTCTTAGTTTTGCCTTCAACTCCTCCACCGTCAGTGCCCTAACCTCATGTTCCTCCATAGTTCTTCCCCCCCTTACAAAAAATTTAGACAATATGTACAAACCAAATAATTTTAAGTTTCAATATAAATTTTCCCAAACAAAAATTTTAAATAGGCAATTTACTTTATTACGTTACTGAGAAAAAATATAATACTTGCAGCTTAAATACCTACGGTGAATCGAAGAACCTTTCAAACTTTTTAGGGCTTATTGAATTCTATCATGACACTTTAGGTGGAGAAAGTGAAAAAACTAACTAGATTTGTTATAGCAGCTAAAGTAACTGACAAAGCAAAAACCAAGCTACTAACTCTAGACAAAGAACCCGACAATTTTTCAGATTTAAAGAAAGTCTTATCAGATATTTACAAAACAAAAAAAAACCCATTGAAACTACATACTGAATAAGTCAGACAGCATCAGGGAACACAAGAAGTTAACAAATTTGCAGGGCGAATAATAGTACTAATTTCACAATTAAATGAGATTCAGATAGATAGATTTTGATAGCAGGGTGAAGCCAATAAAAGAATTATAATAAAGTTAAATGACCAACTTGGATGAAATGTTCTTAAAAATGGATTAAATGAAGCCTGTAGACAGGTAGTACAAGCAACAAGAGTAGCGACATTTAATGAAGCTGTACAGATAGCAATTTAGGTTGAAGAGTCTACACGACAAAATAACATCATGCAATTTAGGAAAAATCATGTGGTAGATACCAATACAACCATAATTCTTCTCATCCAAAATTTACAAATAATGAAAGAAACAACAATTATAATAGAGAGTACAAAAACAACAAATATAACAAAGGTTATGAAATGAAGGTATACCACAATAGTAAAACTATCGGGGAAATCGGGGAAACCAAACAAGATTCCAGATTTCTATGAGGAATGTGACACAAATTTCGTTAACATAAGGATAAAACATTTATATAAAACTTCCAAGCTTTTAATTGACACGGGTGCAGATATTTCTGTTTGTAAAGAGTTTCTGGTAAAAGATTTAAATGAATATTCGTCATGGCATAACAAATAAAACAATATTTTCGAAAGGTATAACAGATCTAGAACTCATGCTTGGAGAAACAATTATAAAACATCAATTCCACGTGGTTAGTGAGGAAATAAATAACGGGTGATTTTTTAAGAGGTTTAGAACTTTTTTAAAAAGAAAAAAACACAAAAAATTCGAAAAAATGAATGAAATATTTATTTGAATCGATAGTTTGAACTTTGCAATTTAATGTTTAAAGATAATTTCATGCAAATGTTGACCGCGGCTGCATCTCAGGTAGCCCATCCGCTGAGTCCAATTTTGGCATACTCTTTCACACATATCGGCCGGTATCTCACGAATGAATGCATGGATGTTGGCTTCCAGTGCGTCAATCGAAGCGGGCTTGTCCCTATAGACACTAGCCTTGACATACCCCCACAAAAAATAGTCTAATGGTGTCAAATCGCACGATCTAGGCGGCCAATTGACCGGCCCGAAACGTGAAATTAACTGTTCACCAAACTCGCCTCGCAATTGCGCCATTGTGGTAGGTCGGCTGGCTTTAGTTCTTGCACCAGCTGTATCTTAAAAGGCTTTACGCCCAAATCCTTCCGCAAAATTTTCCACGTAGTGCTGTAACAAAGGCCTAACTGCTGGGAACGGCGCCGAATCGACATTTCGCGGTCTTCTGTCACACTAGCTGATACGGCCGCAATATTTTCTTCACTACGCACAGTACGTAAACGTGTTGGTGGTTTAATGTCCAACAAATTAAATTTGGTGCGAAATTTGGTCACAATCTTCCGAATAGACTGCTCAGAAGGTAGGAAGGAAGGAGAATGCCGACCATAAAATGGAAGCAGCGCGCGATGAACATTTCGAACCGAGCACGAATTTTGATAGTAAGATTCAACAATTTGCAAGCGTTGTTCATTTGTAAGACGATCCATGGTTAAATTGCAAACCAAACTGAAGCTGTTTTACAGTGACACAAGGTACTAAACACACGTCAGCTGTCAAAACCAGTGTTGCCAAAACCAAACCAGCTAAAAAATCACCCGTTATATCAACAGATGCAATACTGGGAAGGGACTTTTTCAAAACTTGTTATTAACTGTAAGATTGATTATGAAACTTCTGTGCTGATAATCTTAACACAGGAAGAGGAGATTGTGCTACCATTGAATATGTCTTTGAAAAACATTGGAAAATTAAAAATTCCACCAAGATCAGAAGTATTAAAAAGCATAAGCTTAGATTTAAATGAAGATAGTGTTATCAATGGGAATGAGATTAAAAAGGGAATCTTCTTAATAAAAAGCATAAATTTTGATTTAAATGAAGATAGTGTTATCAATGGGAATGAGATTAAAAAGGGAATCTTCTTAGCAAACTCAATATTACCATCAATAGGTGTTAAACATGTAAAGATGTTAAACAGTACAGATAAATAGGAAACTATAGAAAACGTAATGATGGGAGTGGAACCGTTGAGTAAATATAAAATACTAGCTGTGCCCGCGACTTCGTACGCGTGGAATAGTTACACTGCAACTTAAAGTGTCTGAGCCTTATTTATAATGACAAATCAGTGGGAATTAAAGGAAAACGGGGAATCACAACGTTTTCTCCTTTTCCCGTCCAGTCATTATTAAAATTTTTATATGTTTTTTGTTCTGACGGACGGATGAGACCATTTTCTACAATATAGCCTAAAAAGGCTTCGCTTTCTTGCAGGAACTTTCATTTGGTCCAATTCAACTTAAGTCCACTTGCGGCAGCAACTTTCAATACCTTTTCCAATCGTTGGAGTCCATCTTCATAACTTGTTGCCGGAATGATTACATTGTCCATGTACACATTTACCACCTCTTCATTTATCAATGGTTTTAACACTGTCATGATAAATCTCGTAAATACCGCCGGAGAAGTACACAGTCCAAAAGGAACTTTCAAGAAATCGTATTGACCATTGAACTTGAACTCGGTTGTCGGTTCCATCAGAACATGAAAAAATCCATTTACTTTGTCAAGCGTAGTAAACAATCTACCGTTCTGAAGTTTTTCTACCACATCATCTATTAATGGCATCGGAAAATGATCCTTCACTATTTTAGCGTTTATTCTTCTGAAGCCACAGCACTTTCTTTTTCCGTCATTTTTCTTATCTTATCTTTTCTGGTGAGGCAAACTCCCAATTACTCTCCTGGATGATGCCCTGCTTAAACATTCAGACACTTGTCTCTCAACCTGTTCTTTTTCGCGTTGTGCTAACCTTCTAGCTCTTTCATATACTGGTGTTTCATCTTTCAGGACGATTTTCATACTTATCGGTGATGAAACCTCCTCTGCTGGCTTGTAGTTCCTTATAAGCGATTTAATCTTCTGTTGAAATACTCTAGGCAGATGCAACAAATCTATCGACGGCGTCTCATCTAGTTCACAGACATTCATGTCTTTGAACAATTACTGCAGCAATGGTATTGAACACCCAATCGGCCTATCCGTTGCTCGAGCAGTTGGACCCTGCATCCGGACCTCGTCCTTCTGGCTCCCCGCAACCCCCGACACAAACTTCTCTATTGCCTCTCTGTTCACTACTACCCTCTGCCCTTCACCACGACTTTCTTCCTTAGCTGCATCTCTAACGCCCCTGAACATTTCCCTTGAAACACTTGCCACATAACTTCCCTTGGATGTACTCGCCACACACCCTTCATTTTCATCAGGATCTTTCTTGCCCCTAAAGCGCACTTCATTGTCTTTAATACACACAGTAGCCTGCCCTATAACATCTACACCGACCACCAAATCAAATTGCAAATCTCTTTCACGCATCACATGCAGTCTCACCTCGAATGGAATTTTATCTGTGATTATTGTCGTGTCAAAATATCCCATTGTAGTTATCTCCTTCTTCCCTAGCCCAGTCAGAGATATTGGCTGCTCTTCTAACACCTTTTTTGGAAATTTCAATAGCATGTCGTATCGCAACAACGACAATTCACACCCTGTGTCTATCAAAGCAGTCAACTCTTCATCCATCAATGAAATATTTTTTAGTAAGCACCCTGTGCGACCCCCGAAATGTACTCTGGCCTTGTTTTCACTTTTTGGCTCGACCCGACACTCAAAAGCTTTGTGTCCTAGTGTACCGCATTTGAAGCACTTGGCTCCCTGGTTGCAATTTATTGCAAAATGGTTTGCATCTAAGCTGAAGTTGAGGCTTCACGCTTCACATTTGCGATAAAATATCGCGGAGAAAACTCGGTCGTACCTTGTTGCTTAATGCGTTCATACACTTTTAGCTTGGTCTTCAGTTCACTTATAGTGCTTTCCTCGTATAACACTATTTTATTTACTTTTTCATCCTTGAGCCCGGCTTTAAAATAGTCGATCAGCGAATCATCATGTATTGCAATTGGCTTTGCTATTTCGATCAGTTTATACAGGTGATCCCTCTTTGTCTCATTGGCCAGCTTGCTTCGGTTCTTGAGACACCAATGCACTTCAGCTGAACTGACCTCGATCTCGAACTCTGACTTTATTGTTGCCTTTAATACGGTCCAGTCGCGGAGACCACGTTCGCTTTGGATAAACAGTTTGGCTGACCCTGACATAAGCCTTCTTGCAAACACAAATTGTTGCACTCTGTTGAATCCTAGCCCTATACAAATATCCTTCCATATATTCTTCAGACCATTGACCGAAATCTTGCATATTTTCTCCGGTGAAACTAGGTATATCATCCTCCAGATCTCTGAACTTGATAGTGCTTGGTTGCGATTGCGACCTTTCTTGCTCATCGACCGAATTCTGCCTTAGAAATCTTCCCTACCGAGACGCACCCTCATCTCTACTATTGGTGTCGGCAAAATCATCGTCCGAAGCACCACCCTCAATTTCTATTTCTAAAAATGTCAACAGTCTTTCTACTAATGTTTTTTCCGTCAAAGGCAAACCTGCTTCTCTTAGTTTTGCCTTCAACTCCTCCACCGTCAGTGCCCTAACCTCATGTTCCTCCATAGTTCTTCCCCCCTTACAAAAAATTTAGACAATACAAACCAAATAATTTTAAGTTTCAATATAAATTTTCCCAAACAAAAATTTTAAATAGGCAATTTACTTTATTACGTTACTGAGAAAAAATATAATACTTGCAGCTTAAATACCTACGGTGAATCGAACAACCTTTCAAACTTTTTAGGGCTTATTGAATTCTATCATGACACTTTAGGTGGAGAAAGTGAAAAAACTAACTAGATTTGTTAAAGCAGCTAAAGTAACTGACAAAGCAAAAACCAAGCTACTAACTCTAGACAAAGAACCCGACAATTTTTCAGATTTAAAGAAAGTCTTAACAGATATTTACAAAACAAAAAAAAACCCATTGAAACTACATAATGAATAAGTCAGACAGCATCAGGGAACACAAGAAGTTAACAAATTTGCAGGGCGAATAATAGTACTAATTTCACAATTAAATGAGATTCAGATAGATAGATTTTGATAGCAGGGTGAAGCCAATAAAAGAATTATAATAAAGTTAAATGACCAACTTGGATGAAATGTTCTTAAAAATGGATTAAATGAAGCCTGTAGACAGGTAGTACAAGCATCAAGAGTAGCGACATTTAATGAAGCTGTACAGATAGCAATTTAGGTTGAAGAGTCTACACGACAAAATAACATCATGCAATTTAGGAAAAATCATGTGGTAGATACCAATACAACCATAATTCTTCTCATCCAAAATTTACAAATAATGAAAGAAACAACAATTATAATAGAGAGTACAAAAACAACAAATATAACAAAGGTTATGAAATGAAGGTATACCACAATAGTAAAACTATCGGGGAAATCGGGGAAACCAAACAAGATTCCAGATTTCTATGAGGAATGTGACACAAATTTCGTTAACATAAGGATAAAACATTTATATAAAACTTCCAAGCTTTTAATTGACACGGGTGCAGATATTTCTGTTTGTAAAGAGTTTCTGGTAAAAGATTTAAATGAATATTCGTCATGGCATAACAAATAAAACAATATTTTCGAAAGGTATAACAGATCTAGAACTCATGCTTGGAGAAACAATTATAAAACATCAATTCCACGTGGTTAGTGAGGAAATAAATAACGGGTGATTTTTTAAGAGGTTTAGAACTTTTTTTAAAAAAAAAAAACACAAAAAATTCGAAAAAATGAATGAAATATATATTTGAATCGATAGTTTGAACTTTGCAATTTAATGTTTAAAGATAATTTCATGCAAATGTTGACCGCGGCTGCATCTCAGGTAGCCCATCCGCTGAGTCCAATTTTGGCATACTCTTTCACACATATCGGCCGGTATCTCACGAATGAATGCATGGATGTTGGCTTCCAGTGCGTCAATCGAAGCGGGCTTGTCCCTATAGACATTAGCCTTGACATACCCCCACAAAAAATAGTCTAATGGTGTCAAATCGCACGATCTAGGCGGCCAATTGACCGGCCCGAAACGTGAAATTAACTGTTCACCAAACTCGCCTCGCAATTGCGCCATTGTGGTAGGTCGGCTGGCTTTAGTTCTTGCACCAGCTGTATCTTAAAAGGCTTTACGCCCAAATCCTTCCGCAAAATTTTCCACGTAGTGCTGTAACGTAACAAAGGCCTAACTGCTGGGAACGGCGCCGAATCGACATTTCGCGGTCTTCTGTCACACTAGCTGATACGGCCGCAATATTTTCTTCACTACGCACAGTACGTAAACGTGTTGGTGGTTTAATGTCCAACAAATTAAATTTGGTGCGAAATTTGGTCACAATCTTCCGAATAGACTGCTCAGAAGGTCGAGAATGCCGACCATAAAATGGAAGCAGCGCGCGATGAACATTTCGAACCGAGCACGAATTTTGATAGTAAAATTCAACAATTTGCAAGCGTTGTTCATTTGTAAGACGATCCATGGTTAAATTGCAAACCAAACTGAAGCTGTTTTACAGTGACACAAGGTACTAAACACACGTCAGCTGTCAAAACCAGTGTTGCCAAAACCAAACCAGCTAAAAAATCACCCGTTATATCAACAGATGCAATACTGGGAAGGGACTTTTTCAAAACTTGTTATTAACTGTAAGATTGATTATGAAACTTCTGTGCTGATAATCTTAACACAGGAAGAGGAGATTGTGCTACCATTGAATATGTCTTTGAAAAACATTGGAAAATTAAAAATTCCACCAAGATCAGAAGTATTAAAAAGCATAAGCTTAGATTTAAATGAAGATAGTGTTATCAATGGGAATGAGATTAAAAAGGGAATCTTCTTAATAAAAAGCATAAATTTAGATTTAAATGAAGATAGTGTTATCAATGGGAATGAGATTAAAAAGGGAATCTTCTTAGCAAACTCAATATTACCATCAAAAGGTGTTAAACATGTAAAGATGTTAAACAGTACAGATAAATAGGAAACTATAGAAAACGTAATGATGGGAGTGGAACCGTTGAGTAAATATAAAATACTAGCTGTGCCCGCGACTTCGTACGCGTGGAATAGTTACACTGCAACTTAAAGTGTCTGAGCCTTATTTATAATGACAAATCAGTGGGAATTAAAGGAAAACGGGGAATCACAACGTTTTCTCCTTTTCCCGTCCAGTCATTATTAAAATTTTTATATGTTTTTTGTTCTGACGGACGGATGAGACCATTTTCTACAATATAGCCTAAAAAGGCTTCGCTTTCTTGCAGGAACTTTCATTTGGTCCAATTCAACTTAAGTCCACTTGCGGCAGCAACTTTCAATACCTTTTCCAATCGTTTGAGTCCATCTTCATAACTTGTTGCCGGAATGATTACATTGTCCATGTACACATTTACCACCTCTTCATTTATCAATGGTTTTAACACTGTCATGATAAATCTCGTAAATACCGCCGGAGAAGTACACAGTCCAAAAGGAACTTTCAAGAATTCGTATTGACCATTGTGCACTACAAAGGAGGTATATTTCCTTGAACTCGGTTCCATCAGAACATGAAAAAATCCATTTACTTTGTCAAGCGTAGTAAACAATCTACCGTTCTGAAGTTTTCCTACCACATCATCTATTAATGGCATCGGAAAATGATCCTTCACTATTTTAGCGTTTATTCTTCTGAAGCCACAGCACATTCTTTTTCCGTCATTTTTCTTATCTTATCTTTTCTGGTGAGGCAAACTCCCAATTACTCTCCTGGATGATGCCCTGCTTAAACACTCAGACACTTGTCTCTCAACCTGTTCTTTTTCGCGTTGTGCTAACCTTCTAGCTCTTTCATATACTGGTGTTTCATCTTTCAGGACGATTTTCATACTTATCGGTGATGAAACCTCCTCTGCTGGCTTGTAGTTCCTTATAAGCGATTTAATCTTCTGTTGAAATACTCTAGGCAGATGCAACAAATCTATCGACGGCGTCTCATCTAGTTCACAGACATTCATGTCTTTGAACAATTACTGCAGCAATGGTATTGAACACCCAATCGGCCTATCCGTTGCTCGAGCAGTTGGACCCTGCATCCGGACCTCGTCCTTCTGCCTCCCCGCAACCCCCGACACAAACTTCTCTATTGCCTCTCTGTTCACTACTACCCTCTGCCCTTCACCACGACTTTCTTCCTTAGCTGCATCTCTAACGCCCCTGAACATTTCCCTTGAAACACTTGCCACATAACTTCCCTTGGATGTACTCGCCACACACCCTTCATTTTCATCAGGATCTTTCTTGCCCCTAAAGCGCACTTCATTGTCTTTAATACACACAGTAGCTTGCCCTATAACATCTACACCGACCACCAAATCAAATTGCAAATCTCTTTCACGCATCACATGCAGTCTCACCTCGAATGGAATTTTATCTGTGATTATTGTCGTGTCAAAATATCCCATTGTAGTTATCTCCTTCTTCCCTAGCCCAGTCAGAGATATTGGCTGCTCTTCTAACACCTTTTTTGGAAATTTCAATAGCATGTCGTATCGCAACAACGACAATTCACACCCTGTGTCTATCAAAGCAGTCAACTCTTCATCCATCAATGAAATATTTTTTAGTAAGCACCCTGTGCGACCCCCGAAATGTACTCTGGCCTTGTTTTCACTTTTTGGCTCGACCCGACACTCAAAAGCTTTGTGTCCTAGTGTACCGCATTTGAAGCACTTGGCTCCCTGGTTGCAATTTATTGCAAAATGGTTTGCATCTAAGCTGAAGTTGAGGCTTCACGCTTCACATTTGCGATAAAATATCGCGGAGAAAACTCGGTCGTACCTTGTTGCTTAATGCGTTCATACACTTTTAGCTTGGTCTTCAGTTCACTTATAGTGCTTGCCTCGTATAACACTATTTTATTTACTTTTTCATCCTTGAGCCCGGCTATAAAATAGTCGATCAGCGAATCATCATGTATTGCAATTGGCTTTGCTATTTCGATCAGTTTATACAGGTGATCCCTCTTTGTCTCATTGGCCTGCTTGCTTCGGTTCTTGAGACACCGATGCACTTCAGCTGAACTGACCTCGATCTCGAACTCTGACTTTATTGTTGCCTTTAATACGGTCCAGTCGCGGAGACCACGTTCGCTTTGGATAAACAGTTTGGCTGACCCTGACATATGCCTTCTTGCAAACACAAATTGTTGCACTCTGTTGAATCCTAGCCCTATACAAATATCCTTCCATATATTCTTCAGACCATTGACCGAAATCTTGCATATTTTCTCCGGTGAAACTAGGTATATCATCCTCCAGATGTCTGAACTTGATAGTGCTTGGTTGCGATTGCGACCTTTCTTGCTCATCGACCGAATTCTGCCTTAGAAATCTTCCCTACCGAGACGCACCCTCATCTCTACTATTGGTGTCGGCAAAATCATCGTCCGAAGCACCACCCTCAATTTCTATTTCTAAAAATGTCAACAGTCTTTCTACTAATGTTTTTTCCGTCAAAGGCAAACCTGCTTCTCTTAGTTTTGCCTTCAACTCCTCCACCGTCAGTGCCCTAACCTCATGTTCCTCCATAGTTCTTCCCCCCTTACAAAAAATTTAGACAATACAAACCAAATAATTTTAAGTTTCAATATAAATTTTCCCAAACAAAAATTTTAAATAGGCAATTTACTTTATTACGTTACTGAGAAAAAATATAATACTTGCAGCTTAAATACCTACGGTGAATCGAAGAACCTTTCAAACTTTTTAGGGCTTATTGAATTCTATCATGACACTTTAGGTGGAGAAAGTGAAAAAACTAACTAGATTTGTTATAGCAGCTAAAGTAACTGACAAAGCAAAAACCAAGCTACTAACTCTAGACAAAGAACCCGACAATTTTTCAGATTTAAAGAAAGTCTTAACAGATATTTACAAAACAAAAAAAAACCCATTGAAACTACATAATGAATAAGTCAGACAGCATCAGGGAACACAAGAAGTTAACAAATTTGCAGGGCGAATAATAGTACTAATTTCACAATTAAATGAGATTCAGATAGATAGATTTTGATAGCAGGGTGAAGCCAATAAAAGAATTATAATAAAGTTAAATGACCAACTTGGATGAAATGTTCTTAAAAATGGATTAAATGAAGCCTGTAGACAGGTAGTACAAGCATCAAGAGTAGCGACATTTAATGAAGCTGTACAGATAGCAATTTAGGTTGAAGAGTCTACACGACAAAATAACATCATGCAATTTAGGAAAAATCATTGTGGTAGATACCAATACAACCATAATTCTTCTCATCCAAAATTTACAAATAATGAAAGAAACAACAATTATAATAGAGAGTACAAAAACAACAAATATAACAAAGGTTATGAAATGAAGGTATACCACAATAGTAAAACTATCGGGGAAATCGGGGAAACCAAACAAGATTCCAGATTTCTATGAGGAATGTGACACAAATTTCGTTAACATAAGGATAAAACATTTATATAAAACTTCCAAGCTTTTAATTGACACGGGTGCAGATATTTCTGTTTGTAAAGAGTTTCTGGTAAAAGATTTAAATGAATATTCGTCATGGCATAACAAATAAAACAATATTTTCGAAAGGTATAACAGATCTAGAACTCATGCTTGGAGAAACAATTATAAAACATCAATTCCACGTGGTTAGTGAGGAAATAAATAACGGGTGATTTTTTAAGAGGTTTAGAACTTTTTTAAAAAAAAAAAAACACAAAAAATTCGAAAAAATGAATGAAATATTTATTTGAATCGATAGTTTGAACTTTGCAATTTAATGTTTAAAGATAATTTCATGCAAATGTTGACCGCGGCTGCATCTCAGGTAGCCCATCCGCTGAGTCCAATTTTGGCATACTCTTTCACACATATCGGCCGGTATCTCACGAATGAATGCATGGATGTTGGCTTCCAGTGCGTCAATCGAAGCGGGCTTGTCCCTATAGACACTAGCCTTGACATACCCCCACAAAAAATAGTCTAATGGTGTCAAATCGCACGATCTAGGCGGCCAATTGACCGGCCCGAAACGTGAAATTAACTGTTCACCAAACTCGCCTCGCAATTGCGCCATTGTGGTAGGTCGGCTGGCTTTAGTTCTTGCACCAGCTGTATCTTAAAAGGCTTTACGCCCAAATCCTTCCGCAAAATTTTCCACGTAGTGCTGTAACAAAGGCCTAACTGCTGGGAACGGCGCCGAATCGACATTTCGCGGTCTTCTGTCACACTAGCTGATACGGCCGCAATATTTTCTTCACTACGCACAGTACGTAAACGTGTTGGTGGTTTAATGTCCAACAAATTAAATTTGGTGCGAAATTTGGTCACAATCTTCCGAATAGACTGCTCAGAAGGTCGAGAATGCCGACCATAAAATGGAAGCAGCGCGCGATGAACATTTCGAACCGAGCACGAATTTTGATAGTAAAATTCAACAATTTGCAAGCGTTGTTAGATTTAAATGAAGATAGTGTTATCAATGGGAATGAGATTAAAAAGGGAATCTTCTTAATAAAAAGCATAAATTTAGATTTAAATGAAGATAGTGTTATCAATGGGAATGAGATTAAAAAGGGAATCTTCTTAGCAAACTCAATATTACCATCAAAAGGTGTTAAACATGTAAAGATGTTAAACAGTACAGATAAATAGGAAACTATAGAAAACGTAATGATGGGAGTGGAACCGTTGAGTAAATATAAAATACTAGCTGTGCCCGCGACTTCGTACGCGTGGAATAGTTACACTGCAACTTAAAGTGTCTGAGCCTTATTTATAATGACAAATCAGTGGGAATTAAAGGAAAACGGGGAATCACAACGTTTTCTCCTTTTCCCGTCCAGTCATTATTAAAATTTTTATAGTGCCGCATCCCAGATGTGTAATTTGTAGCAGTGTACAATTCTGGATTACTCATTATTGGATTACTGGAACACCAGCTTGCTGCCACTCCTAATATTCCTAAGAAATTGAGAAACTCTATAGGGTATGATGTGACTTGCTCAGTGTCCATAATATTGTCTATTGATAGACATTCGACAACATCCCCCAATACATCAAACATAATTTATTAGTTTATATGGTTAACTATCTCTTTAGTCGGGCGCCGAAATCGACCTCTCACAACAGCCATTCCCAATTTTTATTTGAAGATCAAGATAGACATTTCCTCTCAGGTCAAATGTATTTTCGACAGTTTGACAGAAATCACCCCGCAGTGAAAGAACTTTCACCGATCCAGTAGTTTTAAGGTTCCCGTTTACGTTGTCGATCCCGTAGAAATTTAGGGACTACTTACTAAGCCCATGTCCTTCCTCAGGCTCTAGGCTATCTCTGAATAAAATTCCATTTAAATCGGATCAGTGGTCTGGGCGGGAGATGGTAACAAAGAAATACAAACAGACAGAGTTAATTTTGGATTTGTAATATTAGTAAGGATGTCCATTTTCGGGTTCTAGACTATCTCTGTACCAAAATTCATATAAATCGGTTCAATTGTTTAAACACACAAAGTCAATTTCGGATTTATAATGTTACTAATGTCTTCCATTCCCGTGGGAATATGAGGGCCGTTTCCGGAGGATGACTTAAAGTTTATATTACTGGGAATATTGTAGTATTCCAACGGTAGACATTTTTTGAAATGGGTGCTGTATTTTCCAAGTTCCCGTTCCCATGGGAATACAGGGATAAAACATATTGCATAGCATATATGTCCATCCTCAGGTTCTAGACTGTCTCTGTACCAAAATTAATATAAATAGGTTCAATAGTTTGGGCGTTTAATGGTAACTAAACAATGGTAAAATACACAGACAGATTTAATAAAAGTAAAGACTCCCGTTCCCGTGGAAACGTGGTGACCGTTCCCGTAAGGAATATGGGGATGAGTAAAAGTTTATATTACTCGGAGATTATGGAGCATTCCAACGGTGGAAGAATTTTTGAAATCGGTGCTGTAGTGTCAAAGTTCCCGTATTCGTTCCTGTTCCCGTAGGACTATAAGGAAAAAATATATAGCCTATGTCCTTCCTCAGGTTCTAAACAATCTTTGTAAAAAATTTCATTTAAATCGGTTCATTAGTTTGGGCGGGAGATGGTTACATAGAACGACGGACAGACAGAGCTACTTTCACACTTATTTTATTAGTAAGGCCTCCCCTTCCCGTAGGAATATGTGGATGAATTAAAGTTTATGTTACTGAGGGATAGTGTAGCATATTATCGGTGGAAAAATTTTTGAAATCGGTGGTGTAGTTTCTAAGTTCCCGTATACATTCCCGTTCCCGTGGGAATGTAGGTATAAAACATAAAGCCTATGTTTTTCCTCAGGCTCTGAACAATCTTTGTTCAAAAATTAATTCTAATCTGTTCATTAGTTTGAGCGGGAGATGGTAACATAGAATGGTGGACAAACAGATCTACTTTTGCACTTATAATAATAGTGAGGACCGGTTCCTGTGGGAATATTCGAATGAAATACAGCTTATGTCCGTCTGTAAGTTCAGAACAATCTTTGTACAAAATTTCATTTAAATCGGTTTGTTAGTTTGGGCGGAAGATGGTAACATAGAACGACCAACAGACAGAGCTTTTTTCACACTTATTATATTAGTAAGGACTCCCGTTCCCGTAGGAATATGTGGATGAATTAAAGTTTATGTTACTCTAGGATGGTGAAGCATTCTATCGGTGGAAAAAATTTTGATATCGGTGTTGCAGTTTCTAGGTTCCCGTATACGATCCCGTTCCCGTGGGAATATAGGGATAAAATATATAGCCTATGTCCTTCTTCAGGTTCTAGACTATCTCTGTACAAAATTTCATTTAAATCAGTTCAGTAGTCTGAGCAGGAGACGGTAACATAGAAAGCCGGACAGACAGAGTGACTTTCACATTTATAATATTAGTCAGGATTATCAAACAATTCACAATTTAAAAAATTTCAAAACCTAATAAAATACATTCAAGTAGATAACTTGGATACAGCTGCTCTTTTTTTTTTTTTTTTTTGCATCAGAGTCTTAAGCGGTACTGAGCTTAGAGCAAGCTCATATGTACGCACTTATCTACGCTCTTCATCATTAATGCAAGTGTTAGTGGTTAGTAAAAAACGCCAACACAAGCACAAAAGAACGTATTCGAACAAGGACATAACATTTAACATAATTAACTTTTACTACATCGATAAAACAAAATCAAACTATAAGAACATTATTGAAAGTATAAAAAGAAATACAAGTAAAATAACCTATAACTAACTAATAATTAAATACAAATTAAATACAATTTAAATACTGAACAAAAATCATGCTTGTTGAGCACTGGTTTTTAGTTTTAATTTTAAACTACTTTTACTAAGATTGAAATCAGAAGCAAATGGGTTAGAGTTGTATAACCTACTCATGCGAGCTATCGGCTCATGCATGCCATAGTTAGTTCTGTGGTGGTAGCAATGCAAAAACTCTAAATTACGTAGTTGGTGAGATCTTCCATGATAGTTGAATCCTATGTGGGAGAGCAAGTCGGGAGCATCAATCGAACCTGTTATAAGTTGATGGAAAAATACTAAATCATTGTTGGTCCGTCTTTGTGAGAGTGGTTGAAGATTCAAAAGGCGAATACGATTTTCATAAGGGGGTAGATTGAAAGGATCTTCCCAGGGAAGACCTTTCAGGGCAAAACGTATAAATCTGTGTTGTACTGCCTCAATACGAGATTTATGAACTTCATATAGGGGTGACCAAACCTGAGAAGCATACTCGAGATAGGGACGAACATGACAGTTGTATAAGGAAAGCGTGAGAACGTCATA
Source organism: Melanostoma mellinum (assembly GCA_914767635.1). NCBI lineage: Eukaryota > Metazoa > Arthropoda > Insecta > Diptera > Syrphidae > Melanostoma > Melanostoma mellinum. Next base: position 117,576,791 of record OU612060.1, read on the forward strand.
CTTTGACACTTGGAAGGGTTCAAACTAAGACCGTTTTTAGAACACCACGTAACAAAACTGTCGATATCTTTTTGTAATAAATAGCGATCTGACAAATATTCTATCGATTTGAAAATCTTCATGTCGTCAGCAAAAATTAAAATGTCGCTGTATGATAAACAAGAAATGACGTCATTTATTGCAATAATGAAAAGCAAAGGGCCAAGGTGACTCCCTTGTGGCACACCAGACAGACCATTGAAAGAATTTGACAAGACGTTAAATCAGTATAAATGCAGTCTAACTCATACCCTTTTTCGAGTGTATTAGAGCATTTATGGTAAAACGAAAGAAGATTAGTAGCCGTTGATCTTCTTTGCATAAAACCGTGTTGTTGATTACAGATTATATTCCTTGCAAAGAATGATATACTTTCGCAGACAACTTGTTCAAACAGCTTAGGAATGCATGAAAGCTTTGCAATTGGCCTGTAGTTTTTTATATCTATTTTTTCACCGTTCTTGAAAACAGGGGTAATAAAAGACTTTTTCCACAAACTAGGCAATTTTCCGGACTTTAAGGAAAGCTTGAAAAGGTATTCGAGAGGGAAGGCTAAGCGTAAAGAACACTTTTTTAAAACTATATCATATCCGGACCAGATGAAACGTCATCATTTAGAGAAGAAAGGTAATGAATAATTCTATCACTGAAAATGGGGATACTATTAAAACTTACTTGAGAACAGTGAGTTAAATACTCAAAATAGTTTTCATCAATTTTGAGAGGTGTACTTCAAAAAGAGCCACCAAAATGATTTGCAAAGGCATTGCATATGTCAGGAGTATCCTTCAAAAGATTGCTATTATAAATAAAATTTTGATGGATAGCCGTCTGATTTCTTTTTGGAGTTAACAAAGGACCAAAAGCTTTTTGGGTCATTTTTAAGAGAGCAACTCATTTGAGTTACATAGTTGGAATAAAGATTTTGAGAAAGGGTTCTGAAGTCTTCAAAAAGACTTATGAACACTTGGTGGTCAGTTAGAGAAAGAGTGGTCAAATAAGTTTTCCAGGCCTTGTTTCTTTTATTCCGCTTTCCGGAAGCTTTTTGAAAGGAACCATCATCAGAGGGTAGCCACTGAATGTATGGTAAATTAAAGTCACCCAGTAATAGAATCTGGCTTTCAAGATCGGATATTTCGAAGACATAATCCAAAATAAGAGATAGCTCAGCATAAACTGGTGCTAAGCTTTTAGGGACAATATAAACATTTATGATGAAAATATTTTTGGACAAGGTACAAACTTTCACACAAACAACATCAATAGACAAGTCAAACGGAAAGTGTATACGAGATGACATAAACGTGTTCCTGACCGCAATAAGAACACCACCTCCAACAGCTTCTGGTTTGTCTATATACCGATCTTTACGGTAGACGGAAAATTCTTGGCTGAGGATTTCGGTATTCAAATGGCTTGGATTAAGCCACGTTTCCGTCAAAGCAAACACATCATGTGAGAAAACGAGAGAATTCACATATAAATCTGCAGTTTTACTGCGAAGCACTCTAACATTTTGGTAGAAGAGGGAAAATCTCTTTAGTTTTTTGGATTAATCTTTAGTAAATTTTGATTCTTTTTGTTCAGTCATCAGTATTATAAAATTTGTGAAGAATTTCAAGATGTTTTCCATGACGAAGATGAAGAACTGACCACAAATAATTTTTATGAACAACATATCTGTTTAGACTCGTTTGTCTAATGAACGATATCAAGCACATAAACTTAATATCTTTATTTAGTGAGTGAACAAGCACTTGAACTTTGTCACTTCTGGAGAAATTGATCACAAAAGAAAAACTTGAGTTGCTTGTTGACTTTCGTATGAATGTGTTTATTATTATTATTTCAGTTTCTTTCATACCTACTTACGCTACAATGATTAAATGACAAATTGCTTACACCTAAATTAATATAGAACAGTTATGACATGCAACATTGCTTACACCTATATTAATCCATATTTAAATCTAGACCAGTTGTTTACTCGTTTTGCAGCGTCAGTATTGCATTGAGTGCTGGCGGTGGATTCCCGATCTCTGAAGCTGTGAAGTGAAAAAAAAAAATATCATTTCAGTTTTCATACAGCTTTTTCATTATATCACTTCACGAACCCACTCTAAGCGATTCCGGTTCTAAGAAGTACTAAAACGTTCTAAATGATAAATTCTGACAGTTGTCTCTCATTTTCCAATTGGATTCCAATTGGATTTTTCCGCGTTTGAGTTTTGCTGCCATTTTTCATAATTTAATTTTTCACCAACTCATATGAAAAAAATTGACATTTGAGGTTGGATTTTCACTAATCGAGAATCGAATTTTCGGTGAAGCTGTGATAAATGTTTTCACTTCACAGCTTCAGAGATCGGGAATTGACCCCCTGGTTGACCCACTGACGCTGTTTTGTTGTTGACCTGTTTGGTGTTGACCTGAACATTCTCCCCCGCGTTGAACCATGGTTCAACTATTTATGAAATCTGACTCTGGTTTTGTTTGCCGAGGTTTTGGCCTTGGTTGCGTTTAGATAACAGATAATCTTGATGTTCGTCTCCATATAAGGTAAATAATGAGAATAATTGTTAATAAAAGTGGTGAATATCCAATTGCTGAATTATGATAAGTGTGAATTTGGAGCTTGTGTGGTAGTTCGAGAATTTCTTGGTCTGCGATTATTTATGTAGCTCAGTGAGGCTCTTCAATTGAATGTTGACATGAGTACTATTGAAGGGCGAAGCTAGTGTAGGAAGTCTGAATGTTTGTAGAAAATACGTTATGCCCTTCGATCGTGATGTGGTTATGTTTCACTGTACACCCTGGCTGTAGTGTTAGTATTCTGCAACCTTCTAAGTCCATTTGTAGATTTCTTCTTCCACATATTGCCGCTAGTCGAGATGTAGTTTTTGTGAAATACAGCCACTGATTTTTGTGTTGCATTTGGATCCAAGTTGAATTTGTGTCTGATTTCTTTAAAGAACAAGTAGGTTTTGTTTCATTATTGAAAAGACCCAGTTCACAGAAGCAAATTTCGGCTCCCTTACTGTATCTAGCTTGTAAACTGAAACATAAAAACTGTTCTGATGTCGACTTGATGCAGGTTTCCATATCAGCCGCTTGTATTGGAAGGTACTGGTCGCGATGTGCACTCACTGCCATTACTGGAGAACATAAATCAACAGCTAAATTTTTCCATTTTTAATTCATTTTTATTTACTTTTTCTTATATCTACTAACATGCTAACAAAAATGTGTAAAACTAGCTTATATAATAACTTTATTAACTTACTGACCCTAGGCGGGTACTCTAAATTATTCAATATCTTACTACTAATGCCTTTCGGCCTTAAGATAACTTATGAATCAAAAACTAGAAAATTTTTAAAAAACTTAGTTTAAAAGTTCATTTTTTTTGTTTTCTTAAAACTAATTAAAATTACTTAAATCTACTTAAACCTAGAGCAGCCACAGTAGCTTTTGGTTTTTTTTTTTTTTGTATTTTGTAATTTTTTTTTTTTGGGGTTTTTTGTATTTTGTATTTTTTTTTTGTATTTTGTAATTTTTTTTTTTGGATTTTTGTGATTTTTTTTGTTTGCCACTGTGCCCACCCGCATACCCTAAGACTTACACGCTAAACCTGTGTAAGCCAGCCATTGGGGACTCGCTATCAATATCAAATTCATGTTGTTGCTCCGACAACCACCAGAACATTTTCGACGTTTTAACAACGTCACGACGATCGCGATCTGAAACCGCCCTACTGAACCGGAGGAGCTCTTCAACGTCTCCGCCTACTGCGGTGACGTCTTCGTTGTAAAGGAGCCGTCGTTCCACGGACTTACGGCAGACGTGGTAGATTAGCGGAACTGCCAATCTATCCTGAATCAGCCCTACCATATCAAAATAGAGTAAAGCCTCCGGTGGCACAGATCCACTGAAGCGCGTTTTCTCCATATATTCAGTGTTGGGGTAATAAGCCCCAAATATCAGGCCATTGGTCGAGGTCATCGCTCTTGCAGTGTGACCACGAGTCAGTTTTATAATGAAGTTGTCGATCCTGTTTATTTGAGCCCCGTTGTAAAGGACCTCATTGGGATACTATTTTTTGTACTCCGACTCTGGTGTTCTGTGCAATCCAAGACAGGTACGCAGACACTGTCTCTCAAACACCCGAATCTTTTCCATTTGAGACGCTGTAACATTGAACCACACAGGGCACCCATATACAATCATTGGCCTTATGAGGGCCATGTAGCAAATCACTTTCACCCTGCTGTCAAGTTGTCTGCTGTGAAACAGTCGCCTTGTCAGAGCAAAAGCTCCTCTAGCCCTGGCCAGAGCTGCATCCATATGTTTGCTAAAATATAGATACTGATCTAGCCAGATGCCGAGGTACTTGACTACTACTTTGTTTGGCAGTAAGTTACCATACAGATCAGCGATCACCAGCTAGCGCCAGTTCTTTCTCGTATCCCATGAGACCCGAGCCAACGGGGTTCTAAACACAATTGTTTCCGATTTCTGAAAGTTGATTTTCAACTTCCAGTCATCGCAATATTGCTGGATCTTATCGAAGTCACTCTGCAAAAGTGTTCTGATGACTTCGATCTTTGGACCTGTTCTGTACGCGATTAGGTCGTCGGCGTACGCTATAGCATGGTGAAGAGAACCAATTAGATCGCCGGTGAAAATGCTAAACAAAATAGGCGAATTCACCGCCCCCTGTTGTAGACCGTTCTGTATTTTAAAAGTTCTGGTAGAAGTTATATTGCAACTTTTCACAACAAACGTTCTACCATGAAGCATGTCATTAAGAATATATAGCAGTGGTGTACTCATGCCATACCTGATCCACTTATAGAAAAGACCGTCTAGCCAAACGGTATCGAAAGCCTTCTCCAAGTCAACCAGACATGCACCCGTACACTGTTTTTTAGCTTTGTTCCATTGAATATCAGATACTAGTTTAGACGCGGCATGTATGGTATCATGACCCGCCTTAAAACCGAATTGATTTTCTGGAATAATATTTTTGTCCTCAGCCCATGTGGACAGTGCTCTATTGAGAACCTTCTCGAATACTTTGCTGATACTCGGAAAAAGACTAATTGACCGAAGATTTGCTGGATTGGAAACCATCCTTCGCTTTTTTAAGGAGAGGATGGACCACTGCTATCTTCCAACGCACTGGATAATATGCATTATTCAGCGCATTGTTGAACAACGTGGTGTTCGCTTCCGAAGGGAGGTTTCGCAGCACAACATTGGGTATGCCATCGACTCCTGCTGATTTCTTTTCCTTTATTTTGTGAAAGATGTCCACAAGGTCCATCTTAGAAACGAACAAGGTGTTTTCCCCGTTTCGCTCGGCGATGACTGCATTTGCAAGTCGGTCGTCATTGAACCTAGTAAAACCAGGATTCTCAGATGGCCAATGCGAGATCTCGTCTCTAAGATAGAAGTGTCCAACAAACGCTCTGTTCTCAAGGTCGTAATTAGGGCGAATGCACTCATTCGCCTTATATACTTGCTCGAAAACAGCACCCACAGTCTCTACCTTCTCCTGAGCATCTTCCACTATAAAGTGGTCATCATTTAAAATGGCGTCATCTGGATCTATTCCTAATGTCAGAAGTGAGTCTTTGTTCTCTGTCGTCCTTTGAAGTTTAATGCTCTGAAGGCCATTTTGATCTTTTCTCCTAAAGATTTTGTTTATTTCCGGAAACATACTCGGGTTGTTGGACTGCACAGCCCGAATTTTATTGTTCCAGAGACATGAAATGGAAATTCTATAGTTTTCTTTAATAAGTTGTTGGAGATTTTTGATCTGTGACCTCAGAGTTCTAATCTCCAAATCGTGTCGGTCAGTAAACCTCCTGTGCAAGAGTTTGAGTCTCGACAAGAGTCTACTTTTTTGTTTGTAGAGTGCGTCTATTGTCGCGTTTCTGTACATGTTCGTTGAGTTATGTTGCCTATATTTAGGAATTGTCCTGTCCATTGTAGTACGGATTGCATCCTCCATACTTTGCAGGTACCCATCGATCTCAACGTTCGACAGATTCCTGTTGCATGGCGGCGCAATACCGTTCGAGCGAATTTCCCTTGAGACGGCACCGGAAAAGCGCGGCCAACGTGTCTTACCGTAGTTGTAAGAGTGCGTCGGCACGTACTCCTCCAGTTCCACAAGGTCGTTCGGAAGCAGTATGACGGCGGCAAGTCCACAGTGGTCACTGTCGTACTCAACCGTCGTCAAACAATTTTTCGTCCGTCGAAGAATGTCGTCGGTAAGTTTAAGTCTTGAGTCTAAAAGCAATAAATCCAGATAAGAGCCACTTCGAGGATATGAAGGCCTGTCAGTAGCCAGCAGATCGACTTTACACTCAATGCTGTGGAGCCCCAGCCAATTGAATCAACAGCTAAAATTGTGTTGTTGATAACACTAGGGATGGGAGTCATCTTGAACATTTCGTAGGTTTCTCGGCCTACTAACGGCAGTGGTATCAAAAATATTGCTTGTTTATTCGTTACTCCTCCTTTAACTGTTATCAGCTTGTATAACTGTATGAGGTCTTCTTCCTCTGCAGGTAGCTCTAAAAAAGATGGTAAATGAGCCTTGATCGTTTTCACTTCGTCCTTGAGCTGTTGTGCTGATATCAACTGCGAACTTATTTTTCCATGGTGAGTATCTGCTAATACGTCCATTAATGTTGATTGCATTCTTTGGATGTTGATCATCATTATGATGAGTTTCGAGAAAAGTGATACAAAATTCTTGAAAATCTTGAGTTGATGACCTTCTTCTCCGTTATCCCGTATTCTTGATGTTATTTGAGTTAATTGATCGTTTATTTTTTGAAACCTGTGGTTGATAATCTCTTCGTTTTGCCTTAATATGTTAACTGTTGAATCTATGACTGAAGTTTGGTTTCTTAGTAGATGAAGTAAGTGGTTCTCATTTTCATTTACTTGTTCTATTATCTTTGCCATCTGATTAGCATATTCGGCATCCAGAACTCCAAAAAGATGAGTTTGCTATGTTTCTGATGAAGTTAGCTGCTCCTCTCTTAGTTCTTTTAGTAGGAAATACAGTGTTTTCTGATTAAGTGTGCTGATACATATACTTCGTTGTTGCATTTGTTGACGCAAGTGATTCAGAGTCAACGTTCCGTTTGCGAATGTATTATATTCTTCTAATAGTGGATCTAAGTTATAATGAACAATGAAGTTCCATTCGCTTGTCGCTATTTTTGCTGTTCCAATGCCTTCAAAATGAATTCCCCGATTGGATTTAAATTTCTTGATCTGGATTTCATCACTTAGCACTATAGTGGAATAACAAGGAGAATTGTTAATAATGAAGTGATACCCATCGAACTAGTTGTTTTTCGTTTTTTCGTGGGTATCTCATGCACTGGTTCTGATGACTTCTTGTTTTTTGTTTGTCCACCTTCATCTCTCCATGTTATTTCGCTGCTCACCTTTTTCTCAATTGGCAACGGTGCTAGTCGGTGAATAGGACGTTTCCAGACCCCAGATGCTGTTTTAACTTCCTCAACTCTTATTGCGCCGTCATCACCCTTGAATGTCTTGACGATTCTGCCTAATGGCCACTGAAGTGATGGAACATTGTCTTCTTTTATGACGACCATGTCTCCTACCTTGATGTTGGTGGAACATTCTTTCCATTTGTACCGGTACTGAAGTTCTTGTAGATATTCCTGAGACCATCGTTTCCAAAATTCATGTTTCATGTGAGAAACCAGATTCAACCTTGACAATAGTGTCTGCCTTGTAGACGTTGCGTTGACATCAGTTTTTGCTGTGAGAGGTTCACCGATGAGGAAATGTCCTGGAGTTAATGCTGTTAGATCGTTTGGATCGCTGGATAGTGGTGTAAGTGGTCTTGAGTTCGTGATTGCCTCAATTCAAACTAATACTGTTTCCAGTTCTTCATAAGTTAAAGATGCCGTGGAAACACTCCTTTTTAACAGATTTTTTTGCTGATTTTACTGCTGCTTCACAAAGTCCTCCAAAATGAGGGGCTCTCGGTGGAATGAAATTGAATTGTATAGCATGACTACTGCATTCTTTTGTTATAGTTTAACGTGCATTCTCGGAGTAGATTGTGTCATATAATTCCGATAATTTATTTTTAACTCCCACAAAATTAGTCGCGTTGTCACAGTATATGTGTTGGCAGTGTCCTCTGCGACCGATGAAACGTTTTAACGCTCCAAGAAATGAATCGGTGGTTAAATCACTTACCAGCTCTATGTGCACTGCCTTTGTAGCGAAGCAGCAGAAAATTGCCACATAAGTCTTTTGAGGTCGCTTGCCACGGATTTTGTAATGAATCCAAAATGGTCCACAGTAATCAACTCCAGAGTTAATGAATGGTCTCGCTGGTGTTATCCTTGGTGATGGTAAATTCCCCATTACTTGATGAAGCAATTGTGGTTCAGCTCTTGTACATCTAATACAGTGGTGTACGATTGATCGTGCCATAATTTTTCCTTTTATGGGCCAGAATCTTTGTCTCATGTGTGCCAATAATGCTTGCGGGCCACAGTGTTTATTTTTCTCGTGAATTTGTTTCATCAATAGTTTTGCCAATGGATTGTTGTATGGTAAATGCATAGGATGTTTGGTGTCAAATGGAAGTAATCCAGAATCTAATCTCCCTCCAACTCGAATGATTCTCTTGTCATCAATAAATGGAGCAAGACTACTGAATTGGCTGTTTCGCTTCGATTCCTTGTATTTCTACAGGTCACTGATTTCTTCTTTAAAATCAAATGCCTGCATAGCTCTAATAATTATTGCTAGTGATTCTTCCAGTTCTTGAGTGGCTAAGTAGATTTCTTGCATACGTTCTTTATTTCTGGCATGATTATACTGGGTATAATCATGTCGTATTTTTCGACGAGGAATCCGATGGTGACCTTGATTTGACCTTGGATATAACCTTGAAGCCCCAGCGACCCAAAAATCGATTTTTCAAATGAAAACCCCCATTTTTTATTGCAGATTTGGAAAGAGCGCAAAATTTTACGAAAAAACATGAATTTTATTTTATTTTTTGCTCTTTCCAAATCTGCAATAAAAAATGGGGGTTTCCATTTGAAAAATCGATTCCTGGGTCGCTGCGGCTTCAAGGTTACGTCGAAGGTCAAATTCAAGGTCACCATCGGATTCCTCGTCGAAAAATACGTCGGATATTTTGATTTTTTTTTAAAGCATATTCTGCCATATTTCCAGGGGTTTCCATACTTTTGTCGCACCCTGTATATGAAACTATCCGCTATTGAGTCGCTATTGCTACAGTGGGTCTTTTTCTTTCCATGTCATCTGAAATCGCCATATTTTGGGAATACGTTGCTGGCCACATATTTTCTTGACCCGCAACTATAATTACCAATAAAAGAGTTTATGCATTTTTTTCTCGGGGTTATCTAGTTTGCTAAGAAAGCCTTTTATGCGATCAAGAGAAAAATCGATATTTTTCTATAACATAGACAGCATTTAAATTTAAATTAGGAAGTTTTTGGTAGAAAAGGTGGACCGTAGAACCACAGTGTGCATGACGTGAATCTTTGTGGTGGTACCCCTCTTGAAATCACATGTGCTGGATTTTGCTTTGATGACACATGTCGCCATTGCTCGGGAATTGTAAGTCTTTGAATAGTGGAAACTCGATTAGCCACAAATGTTTGAAAAGATGCTGATGGTGAATTAATCCATGCGAGGACAATTTCAGAATCCGTCCATAAGAATGTGGGAACGTCCTTAAGATTCAGGTCATTCTTGACCCTTGCTGTTAATTGAGCGCCCAAAACTGCTGTTGTGTCCCACACCCAATTACTCAGCTGTAAACCAAAAATCCAATTCTTTGGAATTGCCCCGTCGCTTCTTAAACGTATGACATAGTTTCGATTTCGATAAAGGTGTCACGCATTGGTTATGTCACAACAATAACAATGCATGTCAAGCGAACCGAAATACGTTAACAAAGAAAGCGACGAGGGACATACTGTGCAGTGTCACATTGCAGACCAAGCAATTGTGAGAAATAGCACGCACATATGTTTTGCATATGGTGTTTGCAGTATGTGTGGCCCAGATTGCGTGGTTGACCTGGTACCAATAGTGACGATCATTGGTAATAACTACGGAGTACGAAAAGAATGGAGGCACTCTGGTTCTAAACGTTAAACCGAAAACGTTGTTCTTGTTTACTTGTGTTTTCCGGATTAACATTGGTGGCAGCGGTGGGATAAGGAAGGGTAAAGCATCTGCCTTCTTTCCCGAAAGTAATAGTGTAAAAAGTGTCGAGAAAGTAAAACAAAAAAAAGAGACAATGAAAAAATATTTCAAATAAAAAAAAAAGAAAATAAAGAAAATTGATCAGCGAAAAATTCCAATCGTGTTCCAAGTCAATTTTTCTAAAAAAATTTTTAACGAATTTAATCGGTGCGCAAGTCACACCTTATCATAAATACTTGAGAACAGTAACTCAATCAAGTGAAAGTGAAAGTAAAAAAAACCCTAAATACATCCCAGTCACACCTAACCATAAATACGTGCGAACAGTAACTCAATGAAGTGAAAGTGAAAGTGAAAAAAAACTAATTACATCCCACAGAGGTAGGCCAATTCCTGTGGTTGAAAAGAAGGAAGGAAGGACGAAATTGCCACGCCGAGGCAATCAACAAGAGAACAACAACTACTACTACAACCACACATTCAACACCAATCAACACCCAAGAAAAAAAGGAAAAAAAATGATAATGTAAGCCAGAGATAATATTTTTTTTTTTTGTATTCATATTGTAGTGTTTTTTTGTTAAAAAAAAAAAAAATATTTTTGATTTCCTCACACTAAGTTATTCCTCGCAAAGTTATTTATTAAAACTGTTGTAACCAGGTTTTTTATATATATTTATGACTAAAACAAATACCGTATCCTACTATTATTGCTAATCCCAGATTTAATTTTAAACACTTATGTCCGACTCTGGTCTGAATCTTCATATTTCACTTAGAAGTAGAAAAGTCTCTCGCTCGTGCAGATCCTCAGATATCGAAATTGCAGAATCCGAAACCGAAAAACTGCATTCATCACCGGCTTCAAGTGAAGAGTGTAAGAACACAGTCTCAGCTCTTTTCCTTCCCGAACTATGTATGTCATCATTCAATGTTTCGCAAGCCATTAAGCTCATACCTGAGTTTGATGGAAATGCACGAAATTTAGATAGGTTTATTCAGCTAATAGACCTTCAATCTAAAAAGACCACTACCGATCCTGAAAAAGCCGACCTCGTTGACATTGTAAAGTCCAAATTAACTAACCGGGCATATACTCATGTATAATGATTACAATGCCTGGAAAGAGTTAAAAGAGGCTCTTATCAAAAACTTTAGGAAAACTAGGTTTGTGAATGTGATGCAGACCGAAATTTTCCAATTCAAGCAAGGCTTTAAGGAACCTGTAGTACATACGCGGAGAGGGCTAATCCTCTTTTCGATGAACTAAACAACGTGAACGCTAGCACCGAAGATAACGCGGCAAACTTGGCTATTAGGAATCTAAATAGCAGAACAATTCTAAATAGTTTCTGCAACGGGCTAATACCGCAGTTAAAAAAAATGGTCAAAAGCGCTTGGTGTACAGAGTTGGACGTAGTAATAGACATAGCAACGGAAGAGGAAAAACTTCTTTCTGCAGTAAATGGCAAATACTACCACAACTGTCGAACGAAAACTCACAACACTATAGAGTGTGGACTCCAGCAAAACACTAACAGATTTTCAAACTTTAATAGGGGTCACAGACAAAATCCAATTTCTAGCACAAATAATCCTACATGGGTAAATAACGTACGAAATGCAACCGTAGTTATTGTAAGAACATGGGTCAAACGATAGGCCAATGTAGGCAGAGACAGTACAACAACAGCAGACATGACAATGCACCACAGAATGGGGCAATACAAAATACGGGAAACTACCAAAGACCTGGCCCGTCCAACACCCGGAGTCAGGTATGGCACATGAGTTAAGGTGTAGAATAGAGTCAAATTCACAAAATCTACTAAATCCACTGAATCAGAACAAAAATTGTTCAAATACAAATTCAAATTCACAAAACCTTCTAGATCCACTGAAGCAGAACAAAAATTGTTCAAATATAAATTCAAATTCAATAAATCTACTAAATCCACTGTATCAGAACAAAAATGGTTTAAATGTAAGTTCAAACTCTCAAAATCCACTGAATCCACTGTATCAGAACAAAACTAGTTCAAATATAAATTCGAACTCTCAAAATCCACTGAATCCACTGAATCGCAACAAATCTAGTTCAACGATCAATTCGAACTCACAAAATCCACTGAATCCACTGTATCGTAATAAAACTAGTTCAAATATAAATTCAACTGCACTGAATCCACTGAGTCAAATTAAAAATAATTCTTATACAAACACAACCGAGGAGAGCTCAACTCCAAAAACACTTTCAAATTCAAATCCATTCAAACACAAAGACGGCGAGTTGCCAAATTTTAATAAAAAGCGTGATAACGCATAACGAAATCCCAAATACAACAAAGGTTTCACTCATACAAGCAACACAAATAGTTTACTAAATCAAAATCACCGACAAAATAGAAGTGACGGACAAATAAATAACTTACAAGATTTCCTAAACGGACAGTTGAGCTCCGATATGAATAATTTTCAAAAGGCACATTCTAAAAATCCTAAAAGTGTACAATACCAAAATGAAAAACTCAAACGCATTGCTCATATAGGCTGTCTAAGGAGAGGAAGTTGGGGTATTGTGGTAGACATGTTAGTTTTTAACACTTAACAGAAAAAGTAGTGAAGCAAATGACCCTAATCTTTGCACATTTCACTAAAAACTAATAAGATTAAAGTTATTTCTTTGTGTTGAATTCTAACATCAATTAACAAAGATATAAACAAAATATTATAAAAGTAGAAAATTCTTTTATTTTTTCGAAAAATATATTTTCACTGTTTGTATAACCCCAAAAAAAACTCAAATTCTCTGAACCACTGTTGTTGACTATTTTTTTGACAGATATGAAGATTTTTTCCTCGTTGAAGCACGCATTATAAGTTTAATTACCCTCCTATACCACAGTACTGTGTAAAATCTAAAAAAAGTCGATATATTCTTGAAAATTTTTTTAAAATTTTAGTAAAAAAGTTAAAATAAAGGTATTACTTACACCTGCGAAGAAAAATTTCCGTAAGTCCTAGCATTTAAGGCACAAAAAAAAAAGTTATTGTTAAGTTCAGCTCAAATTAACCTAACATATGAACAAAAGAGGTCTTGAGGAAACTTCGCCGGATCATTTCAACAACACAAAAGGAGGTCCATCAAAAATCTTGGTAGAAATGTCATCTTCAGGAATAAATGTAAGCCAAATGAGATAAATCCTGAGGGAAAATAACGCAAAACTCACCTCACAACTCGTCACAAAAGAAGATTTCCAAAATCTCTATGCTGGCCTGTCTGCTCTCAAAGCGAAGCAAGATGAGATCTCTTCGAAGGTTCTCTTTTTGGAAAATCAAAATAAGTTACTGGAGGCACAAATCGAGCGTCTCATGCAAAAAAGCCTGGAAGAAAATGTCGTTGTTCACTTGCCATCTAACCAACACGACAACCCCGTTGAGAAAGCCAAAAACGTTTGCGCCGGTTTGCTCGATAGAAATGAAACTTGCAACGACATCGAATATGCTCGCAGAGTAAACAATCAGAACGACCCCAATGCTATAGTAATTGTAAAATTAAAGTCCAGGTCAACTGTCTTAAGCATTTTAAAAAACGCCAAGAAACTCAAGGGCACCAAAATAAGCATACGAAAAGACCTTCCGTTTAGCGCACGACAAAGAAGATCCAAGTTGGTTGCTGTAATGAAGGTGATCCGCGAAGGAAAACCTAGAATGAAAATTTTTGTGAGAGACGACAGACTGTATGTGGAAGATACAGTGTTTACATGGGATTCATTTCTGGGGCTTAAAAATGGAAGCAAAACAGATAGTTTCGTCATCTTAAATAAAATCATAGGGGAGATTCCTCCGCCTTTGATAGCATTATTAAATAAACTAAAATCTGAAAATGTAAACAACGTCAATGAAACGTCAACGAGAGCTTATGACAGAAATGTCAGATCTCAAAATGGTGAAGCAGTAAGCGCAATGGGTAGTGGAACCGCTGTACAGGCTGAAGGTGGATGCACAAGTAGGTGTTCCTTTGACTGAGAAGAAGCTGTCTGCCAGGCTAACTTTAATTTTGCTACGATTAAAATTATAAGTTACAACGTCGCTGGACTAAAAAACAAAACTTTATTTCCTGAATTTTTTAACTACATTAAGAATTTTGATATTTTTATTCTTATTGAAACTTTTATATTAGACTACAATGAAACTAATTTGAAGAGCATTTTTATGAACTATGAAGTAGAATGCATACCAACTGTAAAAACTAATACATTTGGTAGAGGAAGTGGAGGAGAACTGTTTGGGTATAAAAAATCTATGAAGGATATATCAGTAAAATTTAAGAACATGGAGCAATCACGTATATTCGAAGTAGCAATTAAAGACAATCGCTTTTACATCATTCCAATATATTTAAACTGTAGTCATTGGCAACGAGACTTTGACAAACTGCAAGAACTTGTTTATGAGCTAGAACCAACAAATTTGATGATGATCGGTGATTTTAATGGGAGAATGGGCTTATCACAGAACAACTTTAGTAGCGGAATGAACTCATCTTGTATTCATTATGATCGCAAATCAAAAACGAAGTGGTTGACTCGAGAGGAATCAAAATTTTAGAACTGGCTGACGCTTTGGATTGTCACGTGCTAAATGGAAGCTGTGAAGACGACCGTGGAGGTGAATTTACATTTATTCGTGGCGCATCGTGTTCCGTGATAGACTATTGTTTTATATCAGGAAACTGGGTCTCTTTTTTCGATACATTTCAAGTAGCTGTGAAAACATATTCGAACCACATGCCTCTGGAGGTCTCGTTTAAAATAAAAACAGATCGTGACGAAATAATGGAACCTGGGCCATGCCTTTCCCCAAAATTACACTGGAACAACAGTTAGAGAGAAATTTTTCAACTTAATATAAAAAGACAGATTGAAACGCGGTTAGTTTCGGAAGATGCAGGCAATCCTGACCTGGACACTCTCATATCCTTCGTCAAAACGCTGCTTGTCAAAATATGCCGAGAAAGAAAAACAACGCAAATAAGCAAAAATGGTTTGACAATGAGTGTTTGGCAGCAAGAAATCTATCTTTTGCATACTTGAGATTACTCAGAACGTCAGACAACATAAACTTCAAAGTCCTCTATGCATGCATCTGCAAACAAGAACTACAAAGACCTTTGTAAGCTTAAAAAGCGAAACTTTGACCTTAGAAGTATTGAAATAATAAACAAAACCAAAATCTCAACAGATTTTTGGAAAGCAGTAAGGCTTATGAGTCAGAAAACAATTTCAACTTCTGCAGTTCTACACATAGATCACCTTAAAACTCATTTTATGACTCTCCTAAACGCAAGTGAAATATCGCCTCCAATGCAGTATGCAGCTCCATTAATAGTTGATGAAGTTCTAGATGTACAAATTTCCCTCGACGAAGTGGAAACAGTTATACAAAACTCTAAGGATGGTAAAGCTCCTGGAGAGGACAGAATACCTTTTGAATTTTTCAAACATCTTACCCCTGAATTTGTACGTCTCCTTACTGTCGAATTTGACAGAATTTTGGAGACAGCAGACGTTCCCGAGAGATTTCGATCAGCAATCATCTTTCCGATACATAAAAAAGGCAACCTTGATGACCCAACAAACTACAGAGGAATTTCTTTCTTAAATACTGTGACAAAGCTCTTTAGTACGGTATTGTATAATTGACTTTACGACTGGATTCAACACAAGGGGATTTTAAATGAATTCCAAGCAGGGTTCAGGAAAAATTATTCAACAGTCGATCAAATTTTTTGTTTAATAAATATCGCTGAAATCTACAAAAAGAAGGGGAAAAAGCTATATGCCTTTTTTGTTGATTTTCAGGCAGCGTTTGACTCCATTCCGCGGGAAGCTCTCTTTTACAAGCTCTATGAATACGGAATTTCAACAAAAATCATTTCAATAATTCAAGCTATGTATGAAAAAAACGTCGCACGAGTGTGGGATGGAAAACAGCTTTCAGGAGAGTTTAACACTTCGGTGGGAGTTAAGCAAGGATGCGTCCTAAGCACTCTTCTCTTCATTTTGTATATAAATGACATTACCGAGTCAGTGAAAGGTGGTATTGTGCTGAGTGGAAAACCCATTCCATGTCTCATGTATGCGGACGATATAGTCTTCCTGGCCGAATCTATAGACGGGATGCAACTGATGATCAATAGGCTGCAACGCTATTGCAAAACTTGGAACCTAGCGGTTAACCTTTCGAAATCTAAAATAATGATCTTTAGAAGTGGCGGTGGAAGATACTCTAGAACGGAAAGGTGGACATTCCATTCCAAGGGGAAGCAGTGGAAATAGTTAAGGAGTACAAGTATCCGGGAGTCTTGATTACCTCAAACCTAAATCTAGAAAAGCACTTCAATTCAATTCAATTTCAATTTCAATTTTCAATTTATTTCCATAAATATATAGATTACATTGATACATTAAGATTTAAATCTTCTAGAGCATCTAATAAATTTAACAATAGGTTTTTTATAACTCATGAAAGCAAAGAAAACGAAAAAATAAGAAAGTAAAGTAACTAATATAGTTAAAGAAGTAATAAATAAAATAAGGACGATAGTAAAAAAAAGAAAAAGAAGTAAAAAGAGTGGAAAAAGAAGAGATCAGTGAAAAAAAAAAAAAAAGTTAGAAAGTCGGAAAGTATAAAATAGATTTAATTAAGATGAGATAGGTGCAAAAATAATTTCCTCTTGAATGTCGCATATGTGGTAGTGCTCTGCAGCTCGTTTGGTAGGGCATTCCATAAACGAACTGCAGATACATAAAAGGATCGTTCTGCAATGCTGTGCGTGAAACGAGGCAAAATTAATTTCAATCCTCTTTGAGATTGAGCAAAGCTTAGAGGTTCTTTAAGGTACATTGGACTTCGACCATGGATGATATTATGGAGTTTCAGAAGCAGCCTAAAGTTAAGATAATTATCAAGGTTCATACCAAATATCAAATTACGTAAATGTGAAACACTAGTGTGTCTACGGATAGAATGCACAAATCGAACACAATCATTGATAGCAACATTTAGTTTTCTTCTACAAACACAGTCTAAAGATGGAAAAACGGAGGCATTGTATGTAAAATAAGGCGCAATAAGTGATTTAACTTGTTGAAGTTTTAAGTTGGGCAACAATAAATGAGACGAAGACCTTAAACAGCGCAACCCATGGTAAATTTTCCTTATGGTGTCAGAAACTGCTTTACAACAATTAAGGTTGGTATTGATTTTGAATCCTTGGTAAGTGACATCTTTCACATAGGAGATTATTTCACAATTAAGGACAACTGGAGGAAATTCACCTGGGTTGAGCTCATTCCTTGCACACAACATAGCTACAGACTTAGAAGGGTTTAGTCTTAGAATATTAGTCTCAGACCAAGCAAAGATACGACTTAAATCTTCATTCAATCTCACAATACAATCATCCATCAAACCAATTGCACTAAAAATATAAATCATAACATCGTCGGCATACAAATGAATCTGGCAGTTAGAAATGACTTCTGGAAGGTCATTAATAAATAACGAGAATAACAGTGGGCCTAACACCGAGCCTTGGGGAATTCCAATATTGGTAATATAAGAATTTGAGGTTCCGGTTTCCGTTTTAATTGATTGGACACGATCTTTCAAGTAACTACACAAGAGCTTGAGGGATGAATTGGAAAAATTAAACTGAGACTTAAGTTTGCAAATGAGAATGGAGTGGTCAATACTATCAAAGGCCTTAGAAAAGTCCAAAAGCACCAAAACCCCAAACCTGTCTGAGTCAAGAGCAAATCGGATGTCATTTGTTACTTTAATTGCCGCAGTTTCACAACTATGAAAGCTACGAAATCCAGATTGCCATGGAGTAAGTAAATGCCTTTCATTGAGGTATAACTGCATTTGATCATGCATTATTTTCTCAAGTAATTTACCGAGAAAAGATAATATACTTATAGGCCTGTACTCAGAAGGTTTAGAAGCATTTGGCTTTTTTGGTACTGGTATTAATCTTGAATTTTTCCATTCATTTGGAAACTCACTACTGTAAAGACAAAAATTGAAAATGTGGAGCAAATATCTCATAATTAATGGGAAAATCAGTTTTATAAATTTCGGGGACATATCATCGGGGCCTACTGCATTAGATCTAACCGATTTAATTGAATTAACAATCTCAGAAACACCGATACATACGAAACTAAATGAATTCACATTGTCAGGGAGGTCAAAGATTCTTTGCGGAATTTCAAAGCTAGAGTGGCTAGGAATCAAGGCATTCATCATCACACCGGGATCAAAAGGGCATATGCATTTCTTTTTGTCCTCCTTAATGCCAGCCTGCTTAAGGTTCCTCCAAAGCTCGCAGGAGCTGAGTGATGGATTCAATTTTTTCAATAAGTAATCACGTTTTGAGTTTCTAATGAAAATATTAACCCGATTTCGTGCATAAATATACTGTCTCTTGTTAAACTCAGAGCGGTTACTTTTGTATTTGCGGAAAAAACGTTCTCTTTCTCTAATAAGAAATTTAATGTCGTTTGTAAACCATGGACATTGATTTCTCTTTACTTGTTTGGTTACAATTGGAACATAAACATCAAATAAACTCGTAACTAAGTTATTAAACAAAGCAACCCTAGCATTAATATCATGAAAGTAGAAAATCTCATCCCATTCCGATCGATTGAAGGAATTCGCTACGTTGTCATAGTTAAAATTTCTATAGCACCTATACCTAATGGTTTTTGTCGGATTAGGT
This sequence comes from Melanostoma mellinum, assembly GCA_914767635.1. Classification (NCBI taxonomy): domain Eukaryota; kingdom Metazoa; phylum Arthropoda; class Insecta; order Diptera; family Syrphidae; genus Melanostoma; species Melanostoma mellinum. The sequence goes on from OU612060.1 coordinate 117,595,878, forward strand.
CTTATAAGATCAAAGTTAAAAGCGCAAAAAATGAAATCGTGGATAAACTCTGACGTAGGGCGTATTTGGTCATTACCTAAAATTTTATGTTTGGAACTAGTCAAAAACATATCAAGTAGCGAAGGGTTCGTATATGACTTAAAACACGTTGGCCATTTTCCATTCACTACCGAAAGACAGAGTTTATCACAGAAGTGAGTAAAAAGTCGCTTGGAGACACTATTGATCAAAAAGTTAACATTGAAATCACCTCCAATCAAGACATCCGTATATTTAGCACTCAGTCGCAACAACGTTTCTTCAAGCTCCAAAATACATTCTTCTCTAAACATAAGGGGTGGACAATATACAGCAACTAGCAACAGTTTGTCACCCGAACTCTTAACTTCAACACAAACAAAATCAATATCATTACAAGTTGAAGCATAAATTAAAGACGCAACTATACTTTCCCGTACGTAAATACATGCTCCTCCTCCAACCCTATCATTCCTGTCGCTTCTAAATAGTTTAAAACCGGGGATACAAACAAGTGCATCAGCGATATAGGTGTTCAACCACGATTCTGAGACCATAATAACATCCAACATCGAGGTGCTAAAAGTCTGATACAACATTGTATACTTAGCTCGAATACTCTCAGCATTCAAACAACAAACTCTAAGCCCATTACCATACGCCTCACACAGCAAATTCAGAACGCATTTCACATTATTAGGATCCATGCCAGTAAAAAATTGTTAAAAGATTAACCACCACCATCACAAACAACAAAAAAGAGAAAAATTATTGCACCCACAATAAGTATTTAATAGAAAGAAAATTGTTTAAAGATAGATAAGGAAGAGTAAAGAAAAGGTGAGAAGTTATAATTAAGTAGATATCAAAAAGCAGTTTTGAAAACATTTTTCAGAGCAAAAGTAGCGGAAGCAAAGCGTGCGATGTGTACTGTGTGGAGAAGCTATTATCTGAGAAATAACGTTTCGCATATAGCTAAATTCAAAGTTTTCCGAGCCACCGCAATCGCTCTTCTTTTTTACGGAGCACAAGTATGGGGATACCTTCCCTTTGACGCCGTGGAAAAGTTGCTCCGTTTCTTCATTAAAAGCACTTTTAAGCTGCCGAATGCATCACCCACCTATATGCTGCACTTGGAAACAGGAATAGCTCCTCTATTTTTGGACACTCTAAAACTGCACATCAACTATGTCACAAAAGTTATGCAAATGGGAGAAAATAGAATTCCAAAGCTAGTGCTTCGTCACCTCATTAATTCAGGAGGAGCGTGCGTAAGAGAGTGGTACAATCTAGCGAACGATTGCTCAATGGTTTTGACAATATCAGCCCAAGAAAACGTTTCATCACTTAAAGAGAAGTTGGAAGAATTGTTGATGAAAACCGAAAATAGGATGTACGATAAGTATGCGGAGGAAGCTAAATCATCAATATATAGAGTATACTACAGTAAAGCAAACCACTACTTAGATAATAAAACTTACTTTATGGCCGATAACATCACAAGCAAAATAAGCATGATTTTTAAGATAAGAGGAGAGCTCATCGGTTTGAACTTCATTCCTCATCGCCCTGATCTCCCAATATTGTGTGATTTATGCAATCGCAGAGAGCGAGAAGATGTGTTCCATTTGTTGGGAATCTGTCCAATCCTAAAAGAATTTCGGAAGCGATACTTTGGAGTGGAAATATTTAGCTTAGAGGAAACTATAAACATATTGAATGGAGGACGAGGATGGGACCTATTATACCAATATTGTCTGAACGCCTTACGATACAGGTCTTGTATTGTTCATGAATCCTTTTAAATACGCAAAAGCACAAAAAAGCAAACTGTTAAATTTATTTCGGAAAGTCCAACATTAGCTTTTCTTTATTATTATCATTATTACTTTTATAACACAAATGTCAGTCTGGTAGACGGCCACTGGCCAAACCATTTAAAGACTTAAGATAAACTTTAACAGAAAAATGTGAATTATTTATAATAAAATTTGAAGTCAATAAAATAAAAAAAATAAATAATATATCGGTATTAAACGCCAATGACAAAGATGTAGTCTTAGAAGATCTGAATTTAGAATTCGTAAATACCGACGACTAAATACATTTGACACTCAAAATATTATCAACGACAGATTGAGTATAATTCAAAATCAACTCCAACTGGATCATCTTAATAGTGAAGAAAAGAAATCAATTGTAGATATTTGCAGAAATTACAACCACTTATTCTTCCTGGACGGTGATACTCTGTCGAGTACGTGCGGAATCACACATCAAATAAAGACAACCCCAAATATACCTCCAGTCAACGTTCGACCATACCGTTTAGCACAAATTCACACACAAGAAATAAAAAATCAAGTATAGACGAAATGTTGCAAGACGAAATAATTAGGCCGAGTTCAAGTCCATGGAACGCACCTCTACTAGTTGTACCAAAGAAAGGAAAACAAAATCGGATAGTAGTAGTTGATTACAGGAAACTCAACGAAGTGACTATTGCGGATGCGTATCCAATTCCAAATATCGAAGACATCCTTGGACAACTGGGTGATTCAAAATACTTTACAACACTTGATCTAGCGAGTGGGTCTCATCAAATCGAAGTAAACAAGGAAGACAATGAGAAGACAGCATTTAGTACACCTAATGGTCATTTTGAGTTCAACAGAATGCCATTTGGGCTACGCAACGCTCCTCCTACATTCCAACGGTTGATGAATAAGGCATTTACAGGACTACAAGGTATAAAGTGTCTAGTATATCTAGATGATATAATGATATATGGAAAGAATCTAGATGATCACAACAAAAAATTAATTGAAGTATTTCAAGCTTTAGATAAATACAACCTCAAAATACAGTTAGAAAAGTGTAAGTTTTTAGAAAAAGAAGTCATGTATTTAGGACACATTATTTCAGAATCAGGAGTCAAACCTGACCCTGACAAAATATCGGCAATACAAAATATAGAGATTCCAAAAAACCAAAAACCACATCACTTCATAAACCACTTTTAAAATTAAAAAACAAACAAAAACCACAATTTCTAGTTTGCTCACCTGCCAAATTCACTTTTCCATGCGCACAACCGACACCGGCTAGAACACAACTTCAACTTCAGGATGTCCTCAAAAAGGATTAAAATGCGGGTGTTTCTCTATCTTTTTTTCTTTTCTATCTTGGAATGGGTGGGAGAAAATTGGAATGGTTCACTGTATCTGCTGGCTCACTGTGGGCAGTGGCGGATCTAGACTGATGGCGCCCCTAGGCTGTGAAAAAAAAGCCGCCCCAAAAATTTTTTTACATATTTACACTTACCACAGTCATATGAAACTCGACCATGAACGTCGATAACAAAAGATTGTAAAATATAAAATAAAAATCAAGTTGACATAAAAAATAAAAAAACATTTCTATTGAACATTTTTTTTGTTCGAGAAAAAAATTCTTATTTTCAAAATATTTGCCGCCCCCTCTGGAGTTGCCGCCCTAGGCTGCAGCCTACTCAGCCTATAGCTAAATCCGCCACTGACTGTGGGACAGTTTACCCTATAGCATTCGCAATTAGAATACTAAATAAGTCAGGAAAAAACTATTCTACTACAGAAAAAGAAGCTCTAGCAGTTGTCTGGGCAGTTACCCACTTCCGACCATACGTGTATGGAAGACTTTTTGAAATTATAACTGACCACAAACCACTTGTTTGGATGTTTAACCTTATGGATCCTTCTTCAAGAATAATGCGATGGCGTATTAAACTTGAGGAGTACGATTTCACGGTTTCACATAAAGCAGGTCACCTTAACTCAAATGCAGATGCCTTATCTCGTTTAAACGAGTGTAAGAGTGGGCAGAGGATTTTATTCAATTCAACATTTGTGAACAGACCTTCTAACACCCATTTTGCTTTTGTTCGAGATACATGAAAGTCTCTAGACGCACCAACATTGAAAAATGAAAAGTCGAAAAACTCATTCGATACTCGAATAAACGTCAAAAGTCTATCCCCGACCAAATCTTAACCATCCTTTTATCCATAACATTGGTTGTCGGGGATGTTTGCTTTGCGTGTAAAATGATGTTATGTACATAACAGTCCTGTGAAAAAAACACGCCTGAAGTAGTGCAGGGCATGAGCAAAGAAGGTGTTGAACGGTTTCTTCCTCCTCCTCGTCCATGCAGCTTCTGCAGAAATCATTGGAAAACACACCAAGTCTTTTGGCGTGTCTCCCTATTAGACAGTGTCCCGTAAGAACACCTATGGTAGAACCTAGATATAGACGGTTCAGGGCCAACAAACTCTTCGAGCGTTTTGAGTCTACACAATCTGTAAGATTTAAAAAATATTAAAAATTCAAACAAGTTCGTACCACCCTCAGTCAAACGGTGCTCTCGAACGGTCACATCGAACGTTAGGTGGCTACCTAAGTAATTATGCTAGTAAAGACCAATAAAACTGGGAAAACTACCTCGAGTATGCAATATTTTGCTATAACACTACCCCACATTCAAGTACCAATCACAGTCCATTTGAAGTCCTTTTCGGGTTTGAAGCGCCCATTCCCTCCATTTTGAACAGAAAGGTACAGCCAACATACAATTATGACGACTTTGTCTCCGAAATGAAGTCAAAAATGCAAATTGGATATGAACAACCAATAATAATTATAGTAATAGTACAACCGTTAAATAGAACCGGAGTGTACCTGGAGCCCATCGGAGTCCTGGAGAAATCTATTACCAAATGGACATTCCTGGTCGATATTAACAACACAAAAATACAAAGTCATTGAAAAAAAACCTTAACATCCTGTCGGAGCTATGTACGCTTAGTATTAAGGAATATCCTTTAGAGAGACCACTACAAAATTACCCTACACATTTTGCAAAATTCCCTCACAGAAATTTATCAGAACAACGAAATCCTTGACAATATACTAGTTAGCTTCAAAAAGAAGCATAGTAGAAGGTGGTCTATTCAATGGAATAGGAATCGCTGAGAAATTTTTGTTCGGAACAATGGATTCTAAAGATGCGGTGAAAATAGATGATGTTATATCTTACTCTTCTTAATAAAACACGCGTTTCAGTTTCTTTTTATTCCTTATTTACTCGAGGTGCTTTCAACCACTCGCGTTGGGTTCTTCTTATAAACTAAACCTAAGAGGATTTAAAGAACAAGAGGGAAAACCACACTAACACATTGATACCACCCCACAAGCTGCTGCACGCACTCATTCACAAAATTTCACTAGCACCACCTTATATTCGGATCTCAACACTGGGCTTACACAAAATTTCACTAACACCACTTTATATTCGGATCCACACACAGGGCTTACACAAAATTGTACCGTAGTATTGGTATTCTCGTCTGGGAACCGGTTTTTTTTTTTTTTTTTTACTTTTAGTCATTTCATTTAAGCATCAAAATATTAAAATATTTTCTTTTTTGTTAAACATTTCTCTGAGTAGTCTCCTCCCTTCTATTTCTTCTTTTTTAAAAAACGTTTTTTAAGAGAAATAGACAGAAAAGTATGACTGTTAAAAAAATATATACTAAAGCAAAACAGTAACCAATAAATATGAATTCATTTTGCATTTGTTTGATGAAAGAGATTCCAACTTAAGCTTTCGATTCTCTTCTTGAAGCTGAGTTGAAAATTTAAGCAGTTAATTAATTGAATTAAAAAAAAAAAAATCAAAAGTAAAAGAATTGAAAGCGGATATCAAACTATGTAGACATTTTTTTAAAAACTTATCTCAATCAAAATATTGAAATGCAGAAATCTTGTAGATATTATGGAGAGCTCAGAAAGCCTTCATTCATTTCTGTAGCACAATTACTTACAAAGCACCAACACTTTAAGTTTTAATTTTTTTTTGTGTTAAGAAAAATTGAAAACTTAAAGTGTTGGATCTTTGTTAATAATTGTGCTACTGAGATGAATGATGGCTTTCTGTACGAAAGTACAATGTTTTTTATGAGAAATGTTTAAATTGAAGTACTAATCGAACAACGCTTAAATAGAATCCACAAATAATAAATGTCAAACCAAATGTAAACAAAAAGATAGAATTCGTCACTTTGACCTCTGAATTGTATATAATGTAATGAATGTAAGAAATACAACCGATTTATAAAGCGATCAAAGTGGACGTGTTTTCTTTTACCTTTCTTGGAAAGTTTTTAAAGAGTATTTTTTTCCTAGTTTTTTTTTTGTGTTAAAATAAAACCTAGTCAGGAACATTTGGTCCTTCTAAGCCGTTTTTTTACGAACAATATTTTAAAAACATTTAGTGTGTGTGAAGACAATAACATTTAAAGACAAAAAGTGTGTGAAGTGCTGAGTCGTTTTACGAACACTCTAGTGCATATATATATATATATTCATATATAAAGAACTCCTACAGAGTTTAATAAGTAAAGTTTACTATTCTACCGAATAAAATTTGCTTAAATCTAAAAAATCGCGCGCGATTAAAAACGCAATCTTAATAAACTTAAAACTAAAATCTGCTGCAGAAGTTGAGACACCCGGAACACAAAAGGTCATACAAGGTCGCCACTGAAAAGAGAAGAAAAAATTAAGTAAGTTCGTTCTTGTTGTGTTCGTACTTTATAAATAAATAGTTTATACCCAAACAAACTTTAAAATGTCGAATCCAGTTCCTGCTCTTGGTTCTTCGTTGTTTTACGGAGCTCTCCAAATAAGCCTCCTAGAGCAAATTGAGAGGAACTACAGGAATTTCAAGAAAGAGCCCAAAACAAGTCGTACGCGTGCAATTGCAAGTAGCCGCTGAGCCTTGCTGGAGGAAAACATGGCTTCAGCGAAACTCTATCACCAAAACGTCGTTGGGGGTTCCAAATTGGAAGCTGGGATAGAGAAGGAAGATTATTTTGAAGTCTTTCACAAAATAAACGACACTTACCTGGATTATAGGTCCGATTTAACCGAGTTGTTGGAGAGCTTGTCTTCGGTTCCTGCATCGTCATCGCTGGCAGCAAGTCAGGCTGGTCAGAGTTTAGGCCAGTCAGGTATGGTCCGTACCGAGTTGAGATTGCCCAAAATTGATCTCCCTAAATTTAATGGGGAATATATAAAATGGCGGTCGTTTCACGACAGGTTTGATTCGCTGGTCTGTTCAAACAATAATTTGACGAACATCGACAAGATGCACTTCTTGAAGTCGAGTCTAGAAGGTGAGGCGGATCGTTTGCTCCAGCATTTACCCTGTGTCGCGGGTAACTTTGACAAGGCATGGGAGTTATTAAAGGCGCGATACGACAATAAGCGTGTCTTAGTAACTGCGCAACTAAAACTCCTTTTCAGCCAAAATTGCCTTGTGAAAGAGTCGGTTGATGGGCTGAAGGAGGTGATATTCACCACGCAAGAGTGTATCCATGCACTCAGGAACCTGGATGTGCCTGTTGATCAATGGGACGACATTTTGGTGCACCTCGTGTTTAATAAATTACCCGGTAATTTGCAGCAGTTGTGGGAAGAGAAGTTGGGGAACCAGAAAGAGTTGCCAAGCTGGAACGATTTTCTGGAGTTTTTGGAAGCACGCTTCAGGACGTTGGAAGCCGTGAGTACGGAAACAGCGCAACCAAGTTCTTTCAAGAACGATGTGAGGAGACCAACTGGTACGGAGGTGCGGAAGGTGTTTCATACGAAAACTGCTGCCAGAACGGAGTTTGTCTGCCAGGTATGCCACCAGAACCAACACTCTATAAGGAAATGCCAAAAGTTCCTCAACATGAACACAGCGGAAAGGAAGCAGACTGCTCGACGCCTGAGAGTTTGCGACAACTGCCTTTCTTCAGGGCATTTTGCGCCGAATTGCCCCTCGCCTGGCTGCTGTTACTTTTGCCAACAACGTCAACACACGCTTCTACATGTAAACTTGACCCAACACGCAGCTGTGCGCGCAAATAGCATGCCGTCGAGGACAACAACAACTTCAAGAGGTCAGAATGCAGTTTCGACATCTTTTAACGCTCATGCGCTGGAGTTTGAACCACGAGAAGTACAACAAGCTTCTACAAGTGGTCAGGTTTTGAATTACCACACGTCGCATGGTAGCAGAACGCACCAGGTGCTTTTAGCGACAGCTATTGTGAAGGTGCGAGCAGCCGATGGTCGTCAACACCATCTCCGAGCTTTGACCGACCCAGGATCAGAAGCATGTTTCATCACGGAAGATACAGCACAACAGTTGAAGTTAAAAAAGCGACGTACCTTTGTCGAGGTGTCAGGGTTAGGGTTGGTCAGCAGTGGCACAACGCAAACATGCGTGGATATTGAGCTTGCGTCATGCAACTCAACTTATGGAGGTGCGGTGCGGGCACTGGTCTTCAAGTCGCTGACTGGCCATCTCCCGGCCCAACAAATGATACCTGACAAATGGCAACATCTTAAAGGGTTCACGTTGGCAGATCCAAATCTCCACGTTCCTGGACCAATTTAAATACTTCTTGGTAGCGACGTATATGCCGACATACTCCTTCCAGAAGTGAGAAGACCTGCAGATGGAGTCGGACCAACCGCTCAGAAGACGCAGTTATGCTGACCTGAATTCTCAGCTGCAGAGATTCTGGGAGAAGGAAGAATTGCCGTTCCAGACACATGAAACTGAAGAGCACATCGCATGCTACGCGCATTTCAATGAACACACGACACGGCTTTCTGACGGGCATTATGAAGTGAAGCTGCCGTTCAAAGGTGGATGTCTTCCAGTGATGGGATCCAATAAGCAGAGCGCGGTCCGACGATTCGTGCACTTGGAAGAAGAGGCTGGAGGCAAACCCAACTCTTCGGGCAGATTATGCCAAATGCATACAGGAATATGCATCCCTGAGGCATATGGAAGAAACTCACGTCGGCGACTCGGTGTTGGCAACCCCATTTCTATGTTTTCAAGGAATCGAGTTCCACCACGAAACTGAGGGTCGTTTTCGATGCACAGCGAAGACTTTGGATGGAAGTTCGCTCAACGATCGACTTTTGGTGGGCCCAAAATTACAGTCGAGCATTATTGATTTGGTCCTTCGATGGCAAACCCACAGAATAACGTTTACGGCTGACATCGAAAAGAGTTATAGGCAGGTAATAGTGGATACACCGGATACTTACTATCAGTTGATCCTGTGCAGAGTCGATCGTTCATCTCCAATCAAAATGTATCGGCTTAAAACGATAACGTTTGGCACAGCAAGTGCACCATATCTTGCCATAAAAATTCTGAAGCGTGTAGCTGAGGATGAAGAACCGAACCTGCCGGAAGGCGCGAAGATTGTCCGAGAGGACATGTATGTGGACGATCTCATCAGTGGTGCCGATACTGTGGTAGAAGCACGAACAAAACGCGACCAAGCGAATCAACTTCTGGCGTCCGCAAGCTTCAATTTACGAAAATGGACAAGTAACGTGAAGGAACTCGTCGAAGACATACCTGTGGCAGATCGAGAGTTAGATTTTGAGGTGCCGTTCAACATGTCAAATCATGTCAAGACCCTTGGTATCAAATGGTTCCCGATAGACGACTACTTTTCGTATCAAAATGTGCGGCAGTCATCAGAAGCAGCAACAAAAAGGTCAATGCTGTCCACCATAGCCAAACTGTTCTACTCACTTGGCTGGATATCACAATGCGTTTTCACGGCAAAATTAGTGATGCAGCGGCTTTGGGAACTAAGTTGTGATTGGGATGATCTGGTTCCAACTACTTTGAAAAAGGATTGGGATGCTTTTCATTAAGAACTTCCAATGATCGAGACGCTTCGAATACCACGCTCATATAAGCAAGACCAACAAAGATAGCGAGCTACATGGATTCTGTGATGCGTCGATGAAAGCATACGGTGCCGTAGTATACGTTCAGTGATGGGAATATACAGGTCAACTTGCTCCTGGCAAAGACGAAGGTAGCTCCAAGTCAGCGTACGATCACGCTTCAGTAGTGTTAGCGCAGTTGATGCGGTATACGAAGAACGTTTTGGCTGTTCCCGAAATCAAGATGTTCACATGGACCGACTCAACCATCGCGCTCGCATGGATATTAGCCACTCCCGCCAAATGGACTACGTTCGTTGCAAACCGAGTATCCGAAATTCAGCGGTTAGTGGGGATCGATTGCTGGGGACATGTTGCAACGCTTCATAACCCAGCCGATCTGGCGTCTAGAGGTGTGTATCCAGCAAAACTGACGTCTTTGCAGGCCTGGTGGATTGGTCCTGAATTTTAACGTACTCAATGGGCTTTCGATGTTCCGCATCAACCTGTTGATATCGAAACGGAAGAGGAACGACGTATGGTTAAGGTACTAAGCGTTCAAGTCAGTCAGGATGATCGCATACTTCAAACCATCTGCGACTGTTCGAGTTTGTTGAAGGTGATTCGAGTTATCGCCACATGTTGTCGTTTCGCAACAAAATGTCGACGAAAAGCAATTTCTGATGGCCCATTTACTCCAAACGAACTGGAAGCAGCGCGTATCATCGCCGTAAAGGCCGCTCAGAAAGAGATGTTCAAAGCAGAGCTTCAACAAATTTTGGAAACCGCGAAAATACCTAAATCACTCAAGACTTTGAACGCATTCATTGATGCTGAAGGACTTTTGAGAGTAGGAGGACGCTTGGAGAATTCTCTCCTCCCCTACGACGCGCAACATCCGATATTACTTCGAAACAGTCACCATTTTACCAACCTGGTTGTCCGAGATGCCCATAAGAACACCCTGCATGGCGGCATCCAACAGATGATCAGTTACATCCGCCAAAAATATTGGATTGGCCAAATACGACGAAGCGTGAAGTATCAGCTTCATAGATGCACTTCTTGCTACCGGCAAAAAGCATCGGAAATGCAGCAGTTGATGGCGAATCTACCTGCACCTTGAGTTCAGATGTCACGACCGTTCAGTCATACTGGAGTTGACTACGCAGGACCCATCGAAATAAAAAGCTGGAAAGCTCGAGGTGCTAAAATACTCAAGGGATATTTTGCAGTATTTATCTGTTTGGCAACAAAGGCCATTCACTTGGAAGTCGTGTTTGACCTGACAACCCAAGCATTTTTAGCAGCATTTCGACGGTTTACGGCCAGGAGAGGTAACTGCAAACAAATCTACAGCGATTGTGGAACAAATTTCGTCGGCGCTAATAACGAATTAGCCAAAATGTTGAAGGACGCGAAGCACGATTGGAACGAGATTGCCGAAAACCTTGCAAATCATGGTACAAATTGGCACTTTATTCCCCCAGCTTCTCCACACTTTGGTGGATTATGGGAAGCGGGAGTGAAATCGGTGAAATACCATTTGAAGCGAGTTGTTGGAACCGAAAGGCTGACTTTTGAGGAGCTCTCAACGCTTCTAGCTCAGATAGAAGCGTGTCTGAATTCGAGACCCTTATGCCCACTCTCCGACAGCTTGGATGATTTGAATGCGCTAACTCCTGCGCATTTTCTCGTTGGCGAATTTTTGCATGCTGTGCCACAAGGCGAACTCAACAACGACATCACGTATATCGACCGATGGAAAAAAGTACAAGCGCTGGCGGAAGGATTTTGGAAAAAGTGGAGTTCCGAATACCTTGCACGGTTGCAGCAACGTCCGAAATGGACTCATGTTCAAGAAGCTCCCAAAATAGGAGACCTAGTGTTGCTCAAGGATGAGCGGCTTGCACCGACTTACTGGAGTCTTGCCCGAATTGAGGACACTCACGCAGGAACGGATGGTCTTATACGCGTTTTCACCGTGAAGACACAAAACGGAAACTTCAAACGACCCATCGCGAAAATTTGTTATCTACCGTCCAACAAACACCAAGAGCAATCGGCGTTAATATAAAAATTAATTTCTAAATTACAAGCTGTTCACCGAAACATTTCAAAAGCTATGCTGTTTTCAAAAGCATAAAACTCTAAATCAACAACAAAGGAGTATACACTGGTTTTCAAAAATACGGAACAATATAAATTCTAATTAAAATTTGATACAATTCATCAGTCAATACAACAATCAACACATCTTTAAAACATTTGCGAGATGTTCAAACACATCATTCAACCCATCTTTAAAACACTTGTAAAGTTAAGTCAAAACACATCAGAACTCAGCACATCAATCAACTCATCTTTAAAAATTCGCAAGCTTTTCAAACCACCTGGAAAGCTGTTCAAAAGGAAAAATAAACCAACAAGAACCTTTTTTTTTTAAATCATCTTTATTCAAGGATATAATAATTTACAAAAATTGCACGAAAGGCAATCAAAGCAGTTCATCTTTAATGCTGTGCTGCAACAACGCACACACAAGATCAAACTCAAAATATAAAATGAACTGCAAAACACAATTTATTATGAAAATCTTAATACACAAAATCAAATTTTTAAAATACATCCATTTCAAGGCATTTTGGCATGTTCAAAGGGAACACCGAAAACAAAGCCGAGAGACATCGCACGTCGAAAGTCGATTTCCCGTCGGCAAAAACAAAACAAAAAAAAAAAAAAAGTCGTCGACAAGACACATTGTAGTAAAATATCTGTGCACTGCACCAACGCATACACAATATTAATTAATGAAATAACGCTTAACCAGTGCACATTATTTATTAAATTAACAAATTAAAGGCAATTATGCAACACACAAAATGCACTGCCATTTTAAAAACAAAAAAAGAACACGATCCACATCGAAAAAACCAAAACGCGAAATGTCAAATGCAGTCGGCATATGCATTCGACCATTTTGCAACACTGATCTGATTAATTTGGAGATCAACATATACAGTCCACTGAATTTAAAACGAACACAAATCACTTCAAAATTTTCAATTTCAAAGCACACCTAAAACTTAATAAAATTCATAAAATTCGCGAAACCTTTCCGAATTAAAATCGCGAGTTGTTTACAAAAAAAAAATGTAAACAACAATTCTAGTCGAAAATCGAACTTTTCCGACTAGAAAAGGATGGCACTTGGTCACGACAAATATGCCTTGCCATCGAACAAGTACACACACACACACATACATATATAAGCTATTAAAACGAATAACCTACGCGCGAACCCCGAAATCCGCGAAAATAAACTCAAAACCTTGCAAAAGGCCACACACACACATACACACAAATCTACGAACGCTACAAAAATTGAAATTAAAAATTAAAATAAAATTGAACATTCACGATATTGAACACACAGAACAGAAATACCACAAATAACATACAAAATCACACACAAAACAAATAAAATTGAATAAAATAATCAAATATGTCGATAAATGAAAAAACACTCATCCTGAAAAAAATATGTGTGTGATCACACACATCACAGTTGCTATCCATTGGCCATCAATTTAATAAAATTTGCGGGAAGGTCTACGCAACTATATTCATAAAGTGCAGCAACCAGCAACGTAGCACAACATAAATTACTTTAATTTTAAAACAATTACACTTAAAACAAAACTCACTTTAACAACAAAATCGCGATTAAAATTCTCGAAAAAGCAAGCCGGCACCATGCTTCTCCATCTTCACACTTTTAACTTCAATACAAGAATGCAATACACTGGAATTAATAACCTAGAATGGGAAATGGAACTACAACAACCACCGCACCGGTTGCCGAATATTAATGAACTATTATGTTGCTGTACTATACTTACTACAAGCAACAAGAAATTCTCATTCAAGCGTGAATGAGATCACACCTTCGTTTGTACTCACTGTGTGTATTGTATTAGTCTCATAAGTGTGGTATATGGTTACTTGGGCATTTCACTGGTGTATGTTATGTTGTTTTATAATGTACTAATACTTGTCTCTTTCCATGTAACTTGGTGGTCCCACTACCGTGGAACATATTGGAATCGACCTCAATGCTGAAACCACAGAGTAGAAAATATGTAGTATACTTTGTGGCTGAAACCAAGGGAAACGGTGATGCCAGGCTTCTGTATATTTCTGCGACATCGAACTTTTACTATTCATCATTCCGAGGCGGGAGAATGTACGAAAGTACAATGTTTTTTATGAGAAATGTTTAAATTGAAGTACTAATCGAACAATGCTTACCAAATGTAAACAAAAAGATAGAATTCGTCACTTTGACCTCTGAATTGTATATAATGTAATGAATGTAAGAAATACAACCGATTTATAAAGCGATCAAAGTGGACGTGTTTTCTTTTACCTTTCTTGGAAAGTTTTTAAAGAGTATTTTTTCCTAGTTTTTTTTGTGTTAAAATAAAACCTAGTCAGGAACACTTTCTGAGCTCAACACAACGTGGACAAAAATTCCACATTTAAAGATTTTGATTGAGACAAGTTTTTAAAAAAATTTCTACCGAGCTTTTAATAAAAACAAAAAATCAAAACTTAAAGTGTTGGCGCTTTGTAAGTAATTGTGCTACAGAGATGAATGAGGGCTTTTTGAGCTCTCCATAATATCTACAAGATTGCTGCATTTCAATATTTTGACTGAGATAAGTTTTTCAAAAAATGTGTATATAGTTTGATATTTAGGTTTTGGTATTAATAAAAAGTTAAGACAAATAACCGAGTTGAGGGAGCGAATCACAATATAATGAGTCCCAATAGAATCAGTATAGTTGCATGTTTATGAGTTTTCACATCTTGCCCAGCTTTACAAAAAAAAAAAATTGAGTTTTTAAAAAACTATAACTTTGGTGTTGTTCAAACCCTGCCCTTAAGAATTTTTCAGTAGTGTGGTGAAAATTAAATTTCAGGTTATGTTTCAAGTTGCCAAGCAAAAAAAAAAAATTAATTCACCACGCATATACTTCCACAACTTTTTCGCGCCTTTTTGCTGCAGCTCACACGTATTCACAGATGGAGGCTGCGATTACAAAAACAACAATGTAAACAAATGGAAGTTGCGGGGCAGGAGACGTAATGGTTTTCCCTCTTGTTCTTTAAATTCTCTTAGATTAAAACTAACTTAAATCTAGGTGTGTACATAATGATTGTCTTAGAGAAAAGAGCGAGAGAGATATATTGTTATAGAGTATAACATTTATATAGAATATAACATTCATATAGAATATAACAGCATACAATTCAGGAAAATCAAAATAGCTTTCACCACATAACGGAAAACCAAATGACAATTATTTCTAACGTGGTAGACGCTTTGAACAAGACAACAGAACACATAAATAACAATTTTGATTCTACTTCCGAAGACATTAGACGAAACACAGAAAAGTTAACAAACCTGACTTACGTCGAAAAAATCTTACACAACTTTGACGAGTTAGCAAATTTAGCATCATCATATACTACACAGATTCTTACAAAACAATCCCAAATACTTGATATCCTACAGGACGCCAAAGTTTATAACTTAGATAGCAAATTTCTTAACTCCGAAGTTTTTATTTCAACCCTAAAACAAATTCAGCTAGAACTCCCATTCAAAATTAGACTCCCAATGAAAATCGCTAGAATGCGAACTTGCCCATTATGAATAAAATAACTACAACAACCCCCATTTACGTTAATCAAAATCTCATGTTACAAATGAGCATTCCATTAGTAGACGAAGAATTCGACTTAGAAAAGCTAACACCATTGCCATCCAAATTTAAACAGAACTCATACAGCTACGTCTCTATTGAGCGAATTTGTCGCAATAAATGAAAATTATAGGCGATATATATTTCTCAACGCTGAAGACTTAGGTAAATGTACAAAAACAGACTCCAACCATTTTATATGCGAGAAAAACTTTATAGTTCATAACCATAACACTGACAACTGCATAATACAGTTAATTTCAGGAACCCAGAACCACGCAACTTGTGAAATAAAAATTTTTGCGCTTGAGCAAGAAGTTTGGTTCAACCTAATGAGCAAGAATTCATGGCTGTATATCATGCCAAAGCCAACGAACGTTAGGATTTTGTGCGGAGACGTACCAAAAACGATCACAATATCTGACAGTGGAATTCTGAGTGTAGACCCATTCTGTAAAATAATAACAAAAGAAGTTTACCTCCAGGCATCAAATACCATACAAAATAAAACTCCTATTTCCTACTTTGTAGAAGAACAAACCATACCTGAAAACATAATAATTCCCAGAAACTTATCCCAAAGTTCACCTCATACAACACATATTGAAAAACTGGACTTAATTATAGTATAAATATTAAAGATTTGTTAAAGAAAAACAATTCGTTATTCCATGTCACACATGAACACGCTCACATTTCTGTTTCTATTATTTTTTTTCTTTGTGAAGCTCTAGCTTTATATTATGAAGAAGGTCCAATCCTTTTATTGGTCTTAAAGCTAATCTAATATAATATTCATTAATTCTTATTACTAATTCTGGTGGTGGTTCCAACGCTGGTAGATCCTTACTCCTATCTTGGCAACACGGTCATCAAGCAGGGGTCCTCAATCAACAGGAAGCTTCTGGCATCAACGGTAAGAAACTGGCATCAACAGACAAAGTCTGGCATCAACAGGAATATCCTGGCATCAACAGTAAAATACTGGCATCCACAGACAAAGTTTGGCATCAACAGGAAGATCCTGGCATCAACAGTAATATACTGGCATCAACAGACAAAGTCTGGCATCAACAGGAATATCCTGGCATCAACAGTAAAATACTGGCATCAACAGACACAATCTGGCATCAATAGACAAAGTCTGGCATCAACAGGAATATCCTGGCATCAACAGTAAAATACTGGCATCAACAGACAAAGTCTGGCATCAACAGGAAGATCCTGGCATCAACAGTAATATACTGGCATCAACAGACAAAGTCTGGCATCAACAGGAATATCCTGGCATCAACAGTAAAATACTGGCATCAACAGACACAATCTGGCATCAACAGACAAAGTCTGGCATCAACAGGAATATCCTGGCATCAACAGTAAAATACTGGCATCAACAGACACAATCTGGCATCAACGGCTTATAGCCGGCAAAATAAAACCCAAAAGTCCTTAAGAGGCTAGTGGGGGATTTATGCTAGGAACTCTAAGGAGACCTTGCGTAAAATTGGGAATCTCTGGGCACACTACGTACCCCTGGTTTTCCTCTAGTGGAAGTAGCCTGTACACGAGATTGGTACTTTTCAACACGGGCTGGCTTCTCCCCTTCTCGTATTTTTTTCAGGGTGCCTTATAAAGTTTTCTGCAATAAGTGAGTGTGAGCTCTATGGCGTGAATGAAATATATCATACGAAAATAATGGTATGTATATTGGCTGGTGGTAGGGTGTGTATTTGTTACTTCGTTTCAATATGTAATATTTAAAAAATGTATTAAAATAAAATGTATAATAAATAATAAGCCAACAGAAAATGTGAACGATCTTGAAGAAAATGTAACACCTGGCGTTGATGAAACAACCCATGTATAAAAAAAAATTTAAATGTAGTGATTGCCAATAAACTAAGAAGAAAAAAGAGAAAATGTAAAATGAAAAAAAAAAAAAAATGTACCCATAAGCACTGTATACCTACCTACTCATTAAGCATATAAAAGGAAAAAAAATTGTATTACTTTTGACCAAATAAACTTTTAGATTGTCTGCATTCATTTTGCACCCGTACCTATATGCCGAAAGATCTCACTCGTTGCCTCGTATATATGGTTTGCATATTATGGTGTTTGCAGTATGCGTGGCCCAGATTGCGTTATTGCTGGTTGACCTGGTAACAATAGTGACGATCATTGGTAATAAGTACAAAGTACGAAAAGAATGGAGGCACTCTGATTCTAAACGTTAAACCGAAAACGATGTTCTTGTTTACTTGTGTTCTCCGGATTAAGACTGCAGCGCATAGTTCTAGTCGTGGTAATGTTTGTTTTTTCAGCGGTGCCACACGGGATTTTGAACATAGTAGCCTTACAATTATTGTTCCATTTTTCTGAACCGAGCGCAAATACACCACTGTGCCATGTGCCTTTTCAGATGCATCAAAAAAAGTGTGAATCTATATTTTCGTTGGTGCATCATTGTTGAACATGTGACGTGAGAAGTGGAAATTGTTTAAGCTTTTCAGGTTTTTACGAAATTGAATCCATCTGGTATTTAGCGCAGCTGGTAATGATTCGTCCCACGATGCCGTGAAATAAGGCCAAATTGTAACGTTTGGCCATATTTAACTTTGTCAAAGTGAAATAAGGCCAATTTGGCATTATTTCGCCTTCGATTGCCTAGATTACCCAAAATGAACAAAAAACCATTCCTGAATTTTTGAAATGAAGAGAACATATTATTTAAGCCAACGATCTTTTTATTTTTAATGTAGGTACGGTGGTGGCCACACAATTAGAAACGGCACCCCAAACCATTATGTCTCCTCCTCCATGTTTCACGGTCTTCAGCGTGTATTTTGGGTCTAATTCTTTTTTCTGAGGACGTTTAACAGACACTTTACCGTCTGACCCAAACAAATTGAATTTAGATTCATCGCTCCATACATAATAATGGTTTAGGGTGCATTTTCTTGGAGTGGTGTTGGTTTCGGTTGGTGTTGGGTAGTAAGGATAAACGGTCGAATGGATCAACACGTTTATAAAGGCATACTGGAGAGTGTCATAGAGCCTTTTTCATTCCCACACATGCCCATCAGTTATGTTTTTCAGCAGGACAACGACCCAAAACATACTGCATACTTGTAAAGCAGTGGTTTGCGGGTACAAAAACCAGTGTTTTGCATTGACCCGCGCAAAGTCCGGACCTGAATCCGATTGATAACTTATGCGCAAACGTCGAGAGAGGATTACTGTCTAAAAAATCTAAAGATTCTGACTTTTTTCAAAAACTTAAGGAGGTCTGGGACGGTATAGCACCATCAAGATGCCGCGCTTTGGTTGAAAGTATGGAAAGAAGTTTGGCTGCGGTTATACAAAGTAGTAAATTCCCTACAAAACATTAATACTTACTTTATGTTAAACTGAAGATTTCTAGTGAAATACCATTTTTAATGTTTTGTTTCTAATTTTATGGCCACACAAAATTTGAATAAAAAAATAGTGCGTGCAGTCCCCCCGCGCGGAAGAAGTGAAACTTCCTAATATGAAAATGAAAATAGGAAGGGGTAGAAATTTATTTTGAGTGAACTCGTATTGTTTCTTTAAAAGAAAAAGAAAGAGATGCGTTACATGAAAGAGATGGATCGGAGTAAATTTTCACGGGATAGCTACAACACCATTTCATAGAACAATTTTTTATTTTTTGGTGGAGATAAGAGGACGAAATCTAGGATTTTAAAGTACATACATAGTACTTATGTATGGAATAGAATACCAGGAACCTTTCTGAAACCGTTGATTGGCCAGTGTCAGTGGTAGCTGACTGACTGACCAATGAAGACCGCAGTCTTAACACCTAAGCCCAAGACGGAGAACATTTACATACATGTTTAGACATGATCAAACATGTTAAGACATGATCAAATATGTTTAGACATGATCAAACATGTTTAGACATGATCAAACATTTTTAGAAATGATCAAACATGTTCAGACATGAACAAACATGTTTACACATGATCAAACATGTTTAGACATGATCAAACATGTTGAGACATGATCAAACATGTTTAGACATGATCAAACATGTTTAGACATGATCAAACATGTTTAGACATGATCGAACATTTTTGAGCCGGGCGTAAATGGAAATTGCTTATATATACATGATTATGCCTCCACTAACTATCCGAGTACCAAACTACCCAAAGTAACTAAACATACCAAATGCCAATCCGATACCTAACTACCCAAAGTAACTAAACATACGAAATGCCGATACCAATACCGAGTAACGAAAGTAACGAAAGTAACGTAAGTAATGAAAGTAACGAAAGTAACGAAAGTAACGAAAGTAACGAAAGTAACGAAAGTAACGAAAGTAACGAAAGTAACGACAGTAACGAAAGTAACGAAAGTAACGAAAGTAACGAAAGTAACGACAGTAACGACAGTAACGAAAGTAACGAAAGTAACGAAGGTAACGAAAGTAACGAAAATAACGACAGTAACGAAAGTAACGACAGTAACGGCATCGTAAAAGTAAGGAAATTTTTTTGTGAGTAACGTTTCGTTATTCGGTACAAAAGAGAATACTTGTTACTGAGTAACGAATACATACCATTTGCTACAGCAATAATTTTTAACACGGAAGTGTAACGCTGCATGTAACACGGAAGTGTAACGCTGCATGTTTGCAAGTCGCATAAGAAGTTTCACTTCAAATATTTCCACCGAAAAACACATTTTACTACAGTGAAATCGTTGGGATGAATGGCGCGGAATTGATGACAGCGTTTAACACGGGAGTGTAACACGGGAGTGTAACACGGGAGTGTAACGCTTTCATGTAACGCTTTCATTTTTGCAAGTCGCATAAGAGACAGCGTTTAACACGGGAGTGTAACACGGGAATGTAACACGGGAGTGTAACACAAGAGTGTAACACGGAAGTGTAACGCTTTCATGTTTGCAAGTCGCATAAGAGACAGCGTTTAACACGGGAGTGTAACACGGGAATGTAACACGGGAATGTAACACAAGAGTGTAACACGGAAGTGTCACGCTTTCATGTAACGCTTTCATGTTTGCAAGTCGCATAAGAGACAGCGTTTAACACGGGAGTGTAACACGGGAATGTAACACGGGAGTGTAACACAAGAGTGTAACACGGAAGTGTAACGCTTTCATGTAACGCTTTCATGTAACGCTTTCATGTTTGCAAGTCGCATAAGAGACAGCGTTTAACACGGGAGTGTAACACGGGAATGTAACACGGGAGTGTAACACAAGAGTGTAACACGGAAATGTAACGCTTTCATATAACGCTTTCATGTTTGCAAGTCGCATAAGAAGTTTCACTTCAAAAATACATGTTTATTTTTTTGTATTTGATATTGCCAAGCTTTTTTATCGTATTGATTATTTAATTTGTACTCTTATTCATGGGATACAAATTAAACCTCTTTTCAACCTGAAGAAATGTCTTTTAAGAAAGTTATGCATACTTATATTACCATATGGGTGCCGTTTCTAATTGTGTGGCCACCACTGTATGTATAAGCAACAGTTAAAGTTTGTACATAAATTTACAAGTCAGTATAGTAAATGTATAGAACTAACAGAAGATTTTTGTGCTGTTTTCAACAATTTGCCTACAAATTGGGCACAGAATCGGCTTGTTATTTTTTATATAGTTATAGTAAGGCGATTTCAATTCATTAAACATTATACACTCGCCTATTTAGTTTAATGTATTTAAATTTCCTTGCTAAAAAAATAATAATAGCAACAAATTCGCGCGAATCTTAGGCTATTGTTATTTTTTCAGTAAGGAAATTTAAATACATTAAACGTTATACATTCGCCTGTTTAGTTAAATGTATTTAAATTTCCTTACTGAAAAAATAATAATAGCAACAAGTTCGAGCGAATATTTTGCTATTATTATTTTTTCAGTAAGAAAATTTAAATACATTCGCCTATTTAGTTTTCCTTATGAGATCTTCCAAATGTTTCATGCTGTCACGTTGCCTTCGAAACTATGTATGCGAATGACAAGAAAGCAAAATTGTTTCTCATCAATGACCTCACATTATCTAACGGAAAGACCCGTTACCAAAAACCAAAAATTTTATACTTTGTCTACCAGATCTGTAATGAAAAAGGAAAGCAATTTATATACAAAAAAAAAAAAAAAAATACAATTAGACTTTTCTCCGGTTTCAAGTTGATTTGGCCTTATTTCACTATCGCAAAGCGAAATAAAGCCAAATAATAGCATTTGAATGTGTTGAAACTGTTTAAGTGTGCTGATACATATACTTCGTTTTTGCATTTGTTGACGCAAGTGATTCAGAGTCAACGTTCCGTTTGCGAATGTATTATATTCTTCTTATAGTGGATCTAAGTTATAATGAACAATGAAGTTCCATTCGCTTGTCGCTATTTTTGCTGTTCCAATGCCTTCAAAATGAATTCCAAGATTGGATTTAAATTTCTTGATCTGGATTTCATCACTTAGTACTATAGTGGAATAACAAGGAGAATTGTTAATAATGAAGTGATACCCATCGAACTAGTTGTTTTTCGTTTTTTCGTGGGTATCTCATGCACTGGTTCTGATGACTTCTTGTTTTTTGTTTGTCCACCTTCATCTCTCCATGTTATTTCGCTGCTCACCTCTTTCTCAATTGGCAACGGTGCTAGTCGGTGAATAGGACGTTTCCAGACCCCAGATGCTGTTTTAACTTCCTCAACTCTTATTGCGCCGTCATCACCCTTGAATGTCTTGACGATTCTGCCTAATGGCCACTGAAGTGATGGAACATTGTCTTCTTTTATGACGACCATGTCTCCTACCTTGATGTTGGTGGAACAATCTTTCCATTTGTACCGGTACTGAAGTTCTTGTAGATATTCCTGAGACCATCGTTTCCTAAATTCATGTTTCATGTGAGAAACCAGATTCAACCTTGACAATAGTGTCTGCCTTGTAGACGTTGCGTTGACATCAGTTTTTGCTGTGAGAGGTTCACCGATGAGGAAATGTCCTGGAGTTAATGCTGTTAGATCGTTTGGATCGCTGGATAGTGGTGTAAGTGGTCTTGAGTTTGTGATTGCCTCAATTCCAACTAATACTGTTTCCAGTTCTTCATAAGTTAAAGATGCCGTGGAAACACTCCTTTTTAACAGATTTTTTTGCTGATTTTACTGCTGCTTCACAAAGTCCTCCAAAATGAGGGGCTCTCGGTGGAATGAAATTGAATTGTATAGCATGACTACTGCATTCTTTTGTTATTGTTTAACGTGCATTCTCGGAGTAGATTGTGTCATATAATTCCGACAATTTATTATTAACTCCCACAAAATTAGTCGCGTTGTCACAGTATATATGTTGGCAGTGTCCTCTGCGACCGATGAAACGTTTTAACGCTCCAAGAAATGAATCGGTGGTTAAATCACTTACCAGCTCTATGTGCACTGCCTTTGTAATGAAGCAGCAGAAAATTGCCACATAAGTCTTTTGAGGTCGCTTGCCACGGATTTTGTAATGAATCCAAAATGGTCCACAGTAATCAACTCCAGAGTTAATGAATGGTCTCGCTGGTGTTATCCTTGGTGATGGTAAATTCCCCATTACTTGATGAAGCAATTGTGGTTCAGCTCTTGTACATGTAATACAGTGGTGTACGATTGATCGTGCCATAATTTTTCCTTTTATGGGCCAGAATCTTTGCCTCATGTGTGCCAATAATGCTTGCGGGCCACAGTGTTTATTTTTCTCGTGAATTTGTTTCATCAATAGTTTTGCCAATGGATTGTTGTATAGTAAAAGCATAGGATGTTTGGTGTCAAATGGAAGTAATCCAAAATCTAATCTCCCTCCAACTCGAATAATTCCCTTGTCATCAATAAATGGAGCAAGACTACTGAATTGGCTGTTTCGCTTCGATTCCTTGTATTTCTACAGGTCACTGATTTCTTCTTTAAAATCAAATGCCTGCATAGCTCTAATAATTATTGCTAGTGATTCTTCCAGTTCTTGAGTGGCTTAGTAGATTTCTTGTATACGTTCTTTATTTCTGGCATGAATGCCGAAACGTCTGATATGTGAAACTATCCGCTGAAGCTTGTTGAATGATCCTCCATGGTTGATGTTATAAAACATATTCTGGTCACAGTCGTGGGTCTTTTTCTTTCCATGTCATCTGGAATCGCCATATTTTGGGAATACGTTGCTGGCCACATATTTTCTTGACCGAGTAGAAAAGGTGGACAGTAGAACCACAGTGTGCATGACGTGAATCTTTGTGGTTGTACCCCTCTTGAAATCACATCTGCTGGATTTTGCTGTTGCCATTGCTCGGGAAGTGTAAGTTTTTGAATAGTGGAAACTCGATTAGCCACAAATGTTTGAAAAGATGCTGATGGTGAATTAATCCATGCGAGGACAATTTCAGAATCCGTCCATAAGAATGTGGGAACGTCTTTAAGATTCAGATCGTTCTTGACCCTTGCTGTAAATTGAGCGCCCAGAACTGCAGTGCGTAATTCTAGTCGTGGTAATGTTTGTTTTTTCAGTGCTGCCACACGGGATTTTGAACATAGTAGCCTTACAATTATTGTTCCATTTTTCTGAACCGAGCGCAAATATACCACTGTGCCATATGCCTTTTCAGATGCATCAGAAAAAGTGTGAATCTGTATTTTCGTTGGTGCATCATTGTTGAACATGTGACGTGAGAAGTGGAAATTGTTTAAGCTTTTCAGGTTTTCACGAAATCGCATCCATCTGGTATGTAGCGCAGCTGGCAATGATTCGTCCCACGACAGCTTTAGTAACCATAGCTCTTGTTTGAGATTTAAATTAATCTTTTTTGTTAAAATTCAAAGCTATTAGTTTTCATTCAGTTTAATTTTCAAGTTAACCTTTTTATGTAAAACATTGTATACATTACCCTATGAAGTTTTTCTTTATGTTATTTTTGTTAATATTTCGCTTACCTAAATTCTTCTTATCTTTACTAACGGGCTTGCAACCTGCAATGCACCAATTCAATATGTAATTACCATGTACATTATACATATCAGCCAGCTTAAGCATCATGTCATATCATAACTCATTGTTCATTGCTGTTTCCTTTGATCTCTCAAGCTGACAACACGTATTGGTGACCGCTAGGTATCATTTCGGGTTTTTTGTATTTTATGTTACATGCAATAAACGTGTTAAGATTGGAATTGGTTTTGCGTTCATTTAAATGAGAGTTGCTGTACGGGAAATTATTTGCTGATTTAAAACTAAACATTGGTCCTTTGTCTAGCCGAATTTATAAAAAAGAAAAGAACGAACCTGTGCGATATCGGAAAATCAAGTTGTTTAAGAACAAAGTAATTCATGTGCTCGCTCAAAATACGTGGTTTTAATCGCGAGAAACTATAGTTGACTCTATCCCGTTGTCTTTAAATTATAGAAATCGTTTTATAATTAATCAAAGATTTGTGATTTGAGTAAGAGCGACATATAAGATTAGATTAGATTAGATTAGATTAGACATATTTATTTATTCATTACATATTTAGGATATTTACAATTTTTGGTGTGAACTCTTAACAAAAAGAATAAATAATAGTTATCATTCATTAACATATAGTTAGAGGCGAATGAAACATAATTAACAATAAATAAAAGAAACAGGTGTGGGGTGACAACAGTTTCAAAATAATTACTTACAAAGAAAATCAATATGATAGATGTGAAATAAGATGGTAGTTGGGTATGCAAATTTTATTTTTATTTTTAATAATTTAATATTTTAGTTTAAACATTTTAAAACATAATTTAAACAAGGTTAGATGAGTTCGAGAACTTAGTAACAATTTTCAATAGTTTTTAAGTCGATTGAGAAAAGCCAGTTCTTGATTGTATTTAGAGGTGGGTTACAATTAACCGTTGTTCTAATTGACAAAGGCAACTTATTAAAAGATCGTGGTGCTGAGACAGTATAAAAGTTAGAGAAGTGGGTTTTTTTCACTGTTGGAACCGTTACAAGATTCAAATAATTAACGCGTAAATTATAAATTTGCGAATTTCTGCTAGGAATATTACCACTCTGTTTATAAAATTCCTTAAGCACTTTGAAGATGTAAAGGTGTCTTATAGGTAGAACTCTTAGTTCCTTGTATAAGGGCCAACTTTCAGTAAGGCGATTTTTGTTGCAAATTATTCTAATTAGGTGTTTTTGAGCAGTCAACAATGGTCTTAAGGTATTTGCATATGAACCACCCCAGCTTGACAAACCATATTGTAACTTAGAATGCGCGAGACCGTAATAAATTGAAGTTAATAATTTTTTTGAGCAGAATGGTTTTAGCAGATACATTTTTCGTATAACGGCTAAAAGATAATTTCTTAGATTTCTAGTATGATCTTTCCAATTCAGATTTGAATCAATTATTACTCCCAAATACTTATAGTTATTTACCATATCGATTTTAAAACATGAATCTGAACACAAGACACTTTGCACAAAATTTTGCTTACCACAATCATGAACAGGAAAACTGAATTTGTTGCAACAAGGGTCATGAAAAAGAAAATCATAATGACAAGGATTAATCCCTGAGGTTTTAAACGACATAAGTTTAGTTTTTTCACTAATGACCAACTTATGTACAAAAAACCAGGCCCTTAAAAGTTCAAGATCATGTTCTATGTTCACGATGCAGTCTAATTCAGAGTAAGATTGATACGTTAGAGAGATATCATCTGCAAAAGCAGTTGATACACCATTTAAAGGAAGTGTGAACAGTGAGTTGATGTAGATTAAGAAAAACATTGGTCCAAGGACGGATCCTTGCGGTACCCCTGTTTTGAGAGCACAAGCTTCGCTTAGTTTACCGTTGATAGTTACCCTTTGAATTCTACCTTTCAAATATGACTTAAGCCATTCAAAAATGATGCCTCTAAAGCCTATGCTGTACAGTTTACTTAAAAGCAAATCATGGTCAACCATATCAAAGGCTTTTGTCATATCTATAAAAAGAGCAAAAGTGACTTTGCTGTTGTTCAAATTTTCATAAAGCTGACCACATAACCTGAGAATTGCGTCTTCTGTACTCTTACCTGAACGGAAGCCAAATTGAAATTCACTAAAAAATTTATTTTTATTTAGGAAAGAAGATATTCTTTTTATAATTAGTTTTTCAAATAACTTTGAGAAGGTTGAAAGAAGAGAAATCGGTCTAAAATTAGCCATATTCTTACGATCACCTTTCTTAAAGAGAGGAATCACCTCAGCACATTTCAGTTGTTGAGGGAAACATCCTTGTTCAACACTAAGATTAAATATATAGCACAGGACGTCAGATACAAAAAATGCCATTTTTTTCAGGAAAATACTAGATATTCCATCTGAAGTACAAGATGCCTTATTTTTTAAAGATGAAATAGTCTTATATGTTTCAAAGGAGGTAATTGGTTCAAAGGCAAAACTACGAGGTTGTGACTGTTCTTGACCAAACTTGATACTACTAAAACAGTTACAATTAGATTGTAAATTTATTGAAGGCCTTAGATTTTCAGCGATGGTTGTAAAGTATTCGTTGAATTTGTTTGCAATTGAACAAGAATCCGTAAAGGTCACATCATTGACCACCACTGATTCAATTACATTAGATTTCGTATTTTTACCTAAAATACTGTCAATAATTTTCCATTCCTCTTTAGGATTGCCTTTATTCCGTTGCAATAATGTCGAATAGTACGTTTCTCGGCTTAATTCAACTTCTGATTTAACACATTTACAAAGTTTACCGTAATATTTTTTTAATTTTGAATTCATTGGATGTTTTTTTAACTTTAAACACACTTTGTTCTTTTTATTGATTAAACTAAGGAGGCCTTGGTTCATCCAAGGTTTTAAAAACTTCCTTTTCTTAGACTGTCTTACTGATGTTAAAGAGCAATTCTTAATATGATGTTGTAGGACAGAAACGAAGATTGCGTAAGCAACAGATGGATCATTTTCTGCATAGACTGGTTCCCAAAATTCATGTTTTAAAGCATTTGTTAATAAATTGTAATCTATTAATGTTTTATGCGAAAAATAAGAAGGTATTGCGACTTCTTGACAATCAAAATTTAAAGAAATGAGTTTGTGATCAGAAATATTTAAATCGACAACATTACCAATAAAATTAAATTTGTTTTTTTTGCTAAAGCGAGAAAAAATATGGTCTATGCAAGTGCTGGAATTTAAAGTTACGCGAGTAGGCTCATTGATTAAAGACTTTAAACCGTATTCTGCCATTAAAAAAAAGATAATTTTCAGAATCTCTATCAAACGAGTCGAGAATGTCTATATTTATATCACCAATTATTATTAAATTATTTGATTTACATACCTCGAGAATACGAGTGAATTCATCTATAAAGAAGCCTTTACTAAATGCATGCAATCTATAAATACACAGCATAGTATAGTTCTCTTTTTTATAACAAAATGATAACTTTACTATATCTGCACTTTGAACATTAACTTTTGAAAATTCGTAACTGAAATGTTCAGCGATATATACTGCCACGCCACCTGATGAATAAGATTCATTGCAACAGCTGACAAGGGCATAACCCGGTATATTATAACTGGAAACCTCATTTCCAAAAACCCAAATCTCTGTTAGAACAATTATAACAGGCAACATTTTTAAGGACTCAATGTGAGCAAGAAAAATTGAGAAATTTTTTCTTAAACTACGAATATTTTGTTGAATGCAAAAACATTTATCAAAGCAACTACGAAAATCTGGCGCATCACAAATACTTTGGACAAGAGGAAATATAGGACTAATAGTACTCATATTTTATCTAAATCGGATATACAATTAATTCTCACTGAATTGTCACCCTCACTTTTTCTCATAAAAATATTCCCATTTTTAGTCCAAACGTATTTTACTCCTTTCGTAGTTTTCATAGACAGTGCATTTCTCAGCAGTTGACGTCTCTGGTATGATAGGCAATCGTTGATGTATACATTCTCAGGTTTTGAAGCTCCAAACAGTTGTTTTGTATTCAGTTGCTCTCTCTTATTTCCCTTCAGTTTCATAATTTTCTCCTTCATAAGATGAGAGACAAATTTGACATGCAATATGTTTGTAGTAGTAGAATTCGGTTTCCTCTTCTTAATCTTCCTAGTAAAACATTGATCAATATCGGACTCTCTTACATTTACATTTACAGCATCACGAAAAAGTCCAACAGCGAGATCGATGAGCGGAATGTCTTCTCTAACTGGAACATTAACTACTTCCACACTATTTGATAGAAGTTGTTGTTCCAGATGACTAATTTTCTCTTCAAGAACGAGAATTTTATTTTCGTTATTTTTGTTAATTGAATTTAACTTCTCAATCTGCTCCATATGATAGCTTTTCATTTGAAGTATTTCCTCATAGACCATCTCTAAGGTGACAGGTGGAAGGTGCATTGTTGCATTTAATTTGCTATTGGCGTTGGTGGTAAACGATACAGGTGATGGGCTTTTCGTGGCAGTGGGGGCAGTGAGGGCAGAGTTGGAAGCGGTGGTGTTGGTTGATGACGGTGGAGGTGTTGTTACTGGAAGCGATGATGATGGATTAGGCAATGGTGTCGGTGTATTATGAGGCTGTTGTAGTTGTTGTTGGTTTAAAGCTGACACAGATGACATGTGTACCCGTTTATTTTTTACTGATGGTGGTGGTGAGAAGCGACGTGAATCACGTCTGGATTTTTTGCAGAAATCGCAATGATAATCAATATTATTATTTTTCATAAAATCAGCATCACTTGCATTCAGATTTACACATTTTAAATGAAAAACTAATTTGCATTCAATACATTGAATTTTAGGAGCATTACGATCAACTTTTAATTTACAAATACAAGACATTTTGATATAGTTCTAGACACAAGAAGTGCACCCCACACGACTTATAACAAGACTCATAAAACACTGGATTTTCGATAGATTCTTGTGCAGTCGATTAAATTAAATTATAATGAGTTCTCAGCAAATGCGAGGCCATGCTAAGGCTTCGATTACTCGTGCAGCTGTTTTTTGTGAGTCAATCGATGAGGGGGTAGATATTGAGATGATTGAGGTAAGATTATCTAAACTAGATATTAGTCCAGGCGCTAGAGGTAGTTGAGTATGCAAAATCCGAGTACCGAATTCCGCCAACGGATTTAAGTGAAGAAAAGGCCAAAGAATAATAAAGTGAATCTTGCCGGTCGATTTTTTGGTCCATATTTTTTTTATCCCCTCTGAGCCATTCCATATGAAAACGGTCAATCCGAAATGTTGCTATACCTCCGATTTTGCTCAAATTTTGTAGGAATGTTCCTTTGCTATTGAAAAACCAAATAGTCAAAGGATTTTTTTTTTGTAATTTTCTTCTCCCCTCCAGCCTTACACAAAGAACCGAACATAGTGATTTTATGGGCTTCAGACTTTGCACTCTAAAATTGTCTGTATTCAAGCGATTAGGACGATTAAGGTGTCATTTAAAAGCTGATAAAATATCCTTTTCAAATCAATTAAAAGGTTTAAGATATTTGAGTTGCTTTAGAAACCATATCCTTTTGAAATCAACACATTTTATATACATTTTTGCCATTTTTGAAGCAGTCCTGTGCCTAAAATATCAATAGTAAATCCCTAAAAATTTACCTAATTAGACCTTACAATAAGTAAAAAATAAAAAATCCAAAGTTGATTAAAAAAAAATTTTTCGTATGTACTTTACATTCCTTTCAAATTTTGAGTTTTTGAAAAAAGCCAATCTTTGGGCACATTTTTGGGAATGTTGACTACCAGATATCAAAACGAAAGTAGGCAGGATTTAAAGGTCTATTCTTCAACTTTAAATCCTGAAAATTTCATTTTGTTATTCGCATGCACACTGAAGTTACAGCCGATTAAAAACAAGCTTATTTGCAAGCTATGAAAAAAGCCAATTTTTGTGCCCTATTTTGGGGATGTTGACTTCCAGTTATCAAAAATTTAAAGGTCTATTCTTATACTTTAAGTCCTTAAAATTTCATTTAGTTATTCGCATGCACACTGAAGTAACAGCCGATTAAAAACAAGCTTATTTTTTTAATAGAACACAATTCTTATTTTTAAAGACTTTTTTTAATATCGATCTTATCCAAAATTAAAAAAATTTTTTTTGTAAGCTTGTTTTTAATCGGCTGTTACTTCAGTGTACATGCGAATAACTAAATGAAATTTTAAGGACTTAAAGTATAAGAATAGACCTTTAAATTTTTGATAACTGGAAGTCAACATCCCCAAAATAGGGCACAAAAATTGGTTTTTTTCATAGCTTGCAAATAAGCTTGTTTTTAATCGGCTGTAACTTCAGTGTGCATGCGAATAACAAAATGAAATTTTCAGGATTTAAAGTTGAAGAATAGACCTTTAAATCCTGCCTACTTTCGTTTTGATATCTGGTAGTCAACATTCCCAAAAATGTGCCCAAAGATTGGCTTTTTTCAAAAACTCAAAATTTGAAAGGAATGTAAAGTACATACGAAAAATTTTTTTTTAATCAACTTTGGATTTTTTATTTTTTACTTATTGTAAGGTCTAATTAGGTAAATTTTTAGGGATTTACTATTGATATTTTAGGCACAGGACTGCTTCAAAAATGGCAAAAATGTATATAAAATGTGTTGATTTCAAAAGGATATGGTTTCTAAAGCAACTCAAATATCTTAAACCTTTTAATTGATTTGAAAAGGATATTTTATCAGCTTTTAAATGACACCTTAATCGTCCTAATCGCTTGAATACAGACAATTTTAGAGTGCAAAGTCTGAAGCCCATAAAATCACTATGTTCGGTTCTTTGTGTAAGGCTGGAGGGGAGAAGAAAATTACAAAAAAAAAATCCTTTGACTATTTGGTTTTTCGATAGCAAAGGAACATTCCTACAAAATTTGAGCAAAATCGGAGGTATAGCAACATTTCGGATTGACCGTTTTCATATGGAATGGCTCAGAGGGGATAAAAAAAATATGGACCAAAAAATCGACCGGCAAGATTCACTTTATTATTCTTTGGCCTTTTCTTCACTTAAATCCGTTGGCGGAATTCGGTACTCGGATTTTGCATACTCAACTACCTCTAGCGCCCGGTCTATATTACATGGAAGGAGTATGCATGCTATCATGCTTCTTGTTTGGAAGGGGTAGATGACGACGCAGACGAAATTGCGAAGCTTGAGCAGGAATTTGAGCAGTATGAAGAAAAATATTTTACTGCGACTGCTAGAATGACAAAATGTATTCGTGATAGGCAGAATGCTCAAAAGCAATCATAATTATATGAGCAACTAACAGAGCAACAATCCGCGTTTCTTAAGAAAATAAATTCGTTCGGTTCGTCTTCGAAAAATATTACTCTGCCTAAAATTTCCATTACTCCTTTTTCCGGTAATTATAAAGATTGGCCTACCTTCTGCGACATGTTCATCGATTCGGTCGACAGAAATGATACGCTAACCTCAACGTAGAAATTTCATTTTCTTAAGTCGTTTTTAAGAGATGATGCTGCCGATCTTATCAGCCATATTCCACCCACTGATGCTAACTATATTGGAGCGTGGGAAAAACTAGAAAAACGTTACAGCCGCGTTAACTTACTCGTGCAGTCTTCAATTCAGTCGTTTGTTTCGTTGCCTTCTATGTCTTCATCCTATTCTGACACTCTCCGAAAGATAACGGACGGTGCCGATGAAGTCATTCGTGGTCTTGAGGCAGCAAAGAAAACTAGTCGCGATCCTTGGCTAATTTTTCTGCTTTTGAATAAGCTCGACGAGGAAACAAGGCGTGCATGGGCTAAGGAGGTGGGTTCTCGGGACGATTGCACAGTGCAGGAATTAATCGATTTCTTAGAACTAAGGTGCGATGCTTTCGAGTCGTGTAAGCCTATGAACAGTTTCGGTACTACATCGCGCAAAAAACAATCAGTTTCCATTCGCACGCATTTAGCTGAGTCACGGGAGCATAATCAAAAATGCGTAAAGTGCAAAGGTGAGCATAGCTTACCACAGTGTCCCGCGTTTATTGGACTCAGTACTGAATCTCGTCGAACATTCGTGAAAGATAATTCCTTGTGTTTTAATTGCCTGCGATCTGGGCATGCATCTTACAAATGCTTTAGCCATTCGCGTTGTCGTGTCTGTAAGTCTCGGCATCATTCACTTGTCCATTCAAACCCATCTAACGTCTCTCATTCAACTCCAAAGACACTTAACGAGTTCTCAGTGCAAACTTCACGGCCAAAGCAATGTGCAGATATTGCAGGACCTAGCTCAACTCCTATTTTGTCAACGAACCATTCGCTCGATCAAAGCCTTCATAAACAAACAATTTTGCCTACAGTTTTAGCTATAATTCAGGACCGTACGGGACAAATTATAGAGTGTCGTGTTCTGCTCGATACTGGATCGCAATCTTCATTTATTACGGAGGCATTAGCTCAACGTATTGGGCTCAAGCGAAACCATTCCAGAATTCCAGTCCTGGGACTCTCATCTAAGGAAGCTGGACGCACTCGGGGAAGCATGTCTGTTCTTTTAAAATCACGCTATAATGAAACACATCTGCGTTGCGATGTACATGTTTTGGAAAAACTGACTGCAAACTTGCCAGCTTATACTTTCGATATATCGTCGCTGTCATACATTCAAGGGTTAGATTTAGCTGATCCTCATTTCAATGTTTCTAGCTCGGTAGATCTTTTATTAGGAGCAGATAGAGTTTGGTCCATACTCAAGGCAGAGCAGATTCGCGGCCCAGAAGGAATGCCGTTGGCGCAAAACACGTCTTTTGGTTGGGTCATCACAGGAGAGTTTGTTGATAGTAATTGTTGTAATGTAAGTTTATCTAATTGTCACTCAGCGGTGGATGTTGATTCCCTCTTACAGCGTTTCTGGGAACTGGATGAAGTTCCTTCGTTTACAGACAACATGGACAGTGATCCTGCGGAATCACTTTTTCGAAAACATGTTTCTCGTTCGGAAGATGGACGATACGTTGTTCCTCTTTTATTGAAAACTTCCTCGCCATCCTTTGGAAGTACTCTGGGTGAAGCGTCGATTCCAAAGGAATCCTGATATCAAGCGACAATATGTGGAATTTATGAACGAGTACTTGATTCTAGGCCATATGAGTCCCATTACTGATAATGAGATTCGATCTTCTGAAGGTAAACAATTTTACCTTCCACACCATGCAGTTCTGAAGCCCGATAGCTCGTCTACTAAGCTTCGAGTTGTTTTCGATGGGTCTGTTTGTGATTCGCTAGGGCAGTCACTGAACAGCCAATTGTACATTGGGCCTCCTATTCAGCGCGACCTAATTGGCGTTTGTCTTCGCTTTCGTCAGCATCGATTTGTTTTTACTGCTGATATAATGAAAATGTTTCGTCAGATCCTGATTCGACAACCAGAAACTGACTATCAGCGTATTGTCTGGCGGTCCTCACCTGACGAAGCTATCACGCACTATCGGTTAAACACGGTTACGTATGGCACTGCATCTGCTCCCTTTTTGGCTGTTCGAGCTTTGAAACTATTGGCTGATGAGTATACTTTGAAATACCCCATCGCAGCTCGAATCATCTTAAACGATGTCTACGTGGATGACATCATGACTGGAGCCAAAACTATTGCGGATCTCATGCAGATGCAATCGGAACTCATTGAACTTTTGTCACTAGCTCAGATAAAGCTCAGAAAGTGGAGCTCAAATTGCTGGCCGCTTCTCGCAAGTCTGCCAGCAGAGGACTGCGAGTATACTGTTGTGCAAACCGAAAACACTTCACTGCTTATCAAGGTTTTAAGGATGTTTTGGAACCCATCTAGAGATGCCTTTTCATTTTGCCTCAATCTGCCGGAGATCAACAATCCATTAACACGACGCACTCTTTTATCAGAAGTCGCAAAGATTTTCGACCCTTTAGGATTCTTAGCTCCCTCTGTGATCATCTTTAAAATTATGTTCCAACAACTTTGGTCATCAGAGCTGAACCTCGGCTGGGACGATCCTTTACCAAGCAAAATAGTAAACCAGTGGATGTCTTATCGGATGGACCTTCCAGTACTTAAAAATATAAATGTCCCGCGTAATGTTTTTCCTGACGACGACATTGAACTCCATGGCTTCTCAGACGCCTCATCGCTGGCATATGCAGCTGCCATTTACGCGCGCTCAAAATCGGTTAATGGAAACGTTAAAGTAACACTAATCGCGGCGAAAACAAAGGTGGCTCCTTTAAAACCTCTTTCTATCCCGCGGTTAGAACTTTGTGGTGCTCTTCTACTGTCTAAACTTTTTAAACTCGTTATAAATTCTCTCAATGTTAAACAAAACATTAACATAACTGCCTGGTGTGATTCTGAAATAGTGCTTCATTGGCTGTCGTCACCACCTCGTCGCTGGGCTACGTTTGTGGCCAACCGCACTTCAGCAATACTGAGCACCGTTCCAATACGTTCATGGAAACACATTGCATCAGAATTTAATCCAGCTGATTGTGCGTCGCGCGGTGTTCTCCCCTCGCAACTTGTTAACCATAGTCTTTGGTGGACCGGTCCATCGTGGCTATCAGAATCCGAAGAACATTGGCCTATTTCTTCCTGGTCTAATAAATTTGAACTTGACAATAGTGAACCTGTTAAAGTGGAAATCAGGCGCGAACCCAAAACCGTGCTTGTATTGTCGCGTGAATCAGATGACATTCAAAATTTGATTGACAAAATATCGTCTTGGCATCGGTTAATCCGCGTTGTTGCATATGTTAAAAGATTTATCGCAAACAGTAAAATCAAACAGGAAAACTCGGAATGTCGACAATCGGGTGGTTTGAAATTCACTGAAATACATTTTGCCAAAGTTGACATCCTTAAACACGTGCAACTCACTTCATATCCTAACGATATCAACGATTTAGTTACCCGTAAATCACTCTCATCAAAATCGCCCTTGCTGAAGTATTCGCCCTTTTTGGACAGCTACGGACTTTTACGTGTTGGAGGTCGTATACGGCATGCTGCCGTATCATATAATTTGAAACATCCTATTATACTTCCGAAATCTAGTAAAATTTCCTTTTCTATTATACAGGACATTCATTCCAGGTTCTTGCATGCGGGAATATCAGAAACGTTTTCATTCGTCCGTCAGCAGTTCTGGATTATGGGCAGCCGAAACCTTGTTCGAAAGGTGATTCACACTTGCAAACCGTGTTTTATGCAAAGAAAATCAACATGTGAGCAGCGGATGGGAGATCTTCCTCTTCAACGTATTGAACCTAGTAGACCGTTTACTAACACAGGCTGTGATTACGCTGGGCCGTTGACCATCAAGCTTTCTCGCGGTCGAAAGCCCAGGCTTCTCAAAGCTTACATCGCCCTTTTCATCTGTTTTTCGACCAAAGCTATACATTTGGAAGTAG
The DNA here is from genome assembly GCA_914767635.1 of Melanostoma mellinum. Taxonomy (NCBI): domain Eukaryota; kingdom Metazoa; phylum Arthropoda; class Insecta; order Diptera; family Syrphidae; genus Melanostoma; species Melanostoma mellinum. Next base: position 117,631,949 of record OU612060.1, read on the forward strand.
TTAGTGACCTAACTACATATGCGTTCCTAGCTGCGCTGCGCCGTTTCGTGTCAAGACGTGGATTGTGCACAAACATATACAGCGATAACGCTACTAATTTTCAAGGAGCACGACGCTGTCTCTCCGAAATGCATGAATTAGTTATGTCTCAAAAATACCACGACACAATAGCTGCATCACTTGCAAAAGATGGAATAGCTTGGCACTTCATCCCCCCTTCTGCACCTCACTTCGGTGGTTTGTGGGAGGCAGGAATCAAGTCTGTTAAACTTCACCTTCGTCGGGTCATTGGCTCTTCAGTATTGACGTTTGAAGAGCTGACGACTGTCACAAGCCAAATAGAAGCAGTTCTTAATTCTCGTCCTTTATGTCGTCTCTCTGATAGTGACTTAAATCCTTTTACACCATCTCATTTCCTTATAGGCGAACCAATGACAGCTGTGCCGGAACCTAATCTACTAGAGACGCCAGTTAATCGCCTTACTCATTGGAACTACCTACAAAGCATGGTGCAAGGGTTTTGGAAGAGGTGGCATACAGAATATCTGACAACGCTTCAAGAACGTCCCAAATGGCAGAAGGAACAACAGAACCTTCAACCAGGAGATATTGCGGTCATCAAAGAACCGGGATTACCACCTACTAAATGGTTGCTGGGTAAAATCGAAGCTGTCACACCAGGTGCTGACCAACTTGTTCGTGTCGCCACTGTGAGGACAACAACTGGTACCTTTTAACGTCCTGTGTCGAAACTGGCTATCCTCCCTCTATCCTGAAACTGGTTCAGGGGCGGCGGGATGTTTGAGATTTAAATTAATCTTTTTTGTTAAAATTCAAAGCTATTAGTTTTTATTCAGTTTAATTTTCAAGTTAACCTTTTTTATGTAAAACATTGTATACATTACCCTATGTAGTTTTTCTTTATGTTATTTTTGTTAATATTTCGCTTACCTAAATTCTTCTTATCTTTACTAACGGGCTTGCAACCTGCAATGCACCAATTCAATATGTAATTACCATGTACATTATACATATCAGCCAGCTTAAGCATCATGTCATATCATAACTCATTGTTCATTGCTGTTTCCTTTGATCTCTCAAGCTGACAACACGTATTGGTGACCGCTAGGTATCATTTCGGGTTTTTTATATTTTATGTTACATGCAATAAACGTGTTAAGATTGGAATTGGTTTTGCGTTCATTTAAATGAGAGTTGCTGTACGGGAAAATTATTTGCTGGTTTAAAACTAAACAGCTCTTGTACGAATATTTTTGCTGTAACAACTACTGGAGCCATTATGTACCCAATGGATTGAATAATTTGGCAAGATCTGAAGTGACAATACGCTTTGTTATTCAATTTGTATCATTTAATGTTGTTTTAACACAACACTCGGTCTTAGGTTGCCATGTTAAGCCAAGAGCCTTAATTGATGTGTTATTTTCATTTCCGAAGTTCAGATCGATTTCCTGATCCTCTTTTGCAATGCCTTGAAGTAATCGTGGGTGATTAGCACATCACTTCCTCAATTTAAATCCGGCTTCTTTTAGTATTTGTGTTACTTCTTCTTGCATTTTGAGAGTTGTACACAGGCTGTTGTCCCTAGTCAAACAGTCATCCACATAGAAATCATTGTGTAAGGTTTTTGATCTTAATGGAATCTTTCACTATTCTCCTCGGCGAGCTGTTGCGGACATTTAGTAGGCAAATTGGTGCTGCTCTTGATCCATAGGTCACTGTGTTGAGTTGATAGTAGTTTAGAGGTCTGTTTTTGTCAGTTCTCCAAACAATAGTTTGGTATCTTCTATCTTCTGGATGCATGGTGATTTGTCGATACATTTGTTGTATATCAGTGCAAAAAACATATCTTGGTAATCGAAAACGAAGCAGAAATGAAAATAGTTCACCTTGCATTGCTGATCCTGTATACATGATGTCGTTTAAAGAACAACCTGATGATGTTTTTGATGATGCATCAAAGACTACTCGAAGTTTGGTGGTACTACTGTCTTCTTTAAAGACACAGTGATTGGGTATAAAGTAATTAGCCGCTTGTATGTTACTGATATCAATTTTGGTTATGTGGCCTAGATCTTCTTTTTCTTCCATAAATTGAATGTATTGGTCTTTCACTTCTCTATTCTTTGATAATCTTCGTTCTAGTCTTAAAAACCTGTTGACTGCTATGTCCTTGGATTTTCCTAATGCTGATGTGTCTCCATGAAATGGTAGCCTGACAATGAACCGTCCTTCTCTGCTTTTTTGTGTGTTTTGTGCAAAATGAGCTTCACACATTTCTTCATCTTTTGATAAGTTGTTGAGCTGGGATTCCACTTCTTCGAGACTCCACTATCGTTCAATCATTTGATGGAGGTCGTCGTCATCATAACTATAAATACCACAAGTTGCTGCGTTTGAACTTGCCTTCCCGCTATCACCCATCCAAGAACTGTATTTTGTAGTGTGGGTAGATCATCTGCTAAACGTATCTGCCCAATGGAAAGTAGGTGATGATAAAATTCTGCTCCAAGAAGAATATCAAAATTGTCTGGTCGATTGAAATATGGATCTGCTAATGGCACATTCTTTGGAATTGCCCATGATGAAATGTTGAAGTGTTGAGATGGCTGTGGAGCTATAATATGTGGTAGAACAAAAGCTTCTAATTGAGTATTAAAGTCACTTGTTCTTGACTGCAATTAGACGGTGACACGCTGATGAGATTCTTTCCTTCCATCGCCAATGTCTTGGATGCTCATTGTAGTATGTTTTGAATGCAGGCCTAGTTTTTTCACTAAGCGTTCTGTTATTAAATTCACTTGTGTTCCGGAATCCAATACTGCTCTATATTCTAACCTTTGACCATTGTTTGTGATCAAACCTACAACAGCTGTGCTGAGGAATATGTATTGATGCTTTTCTGGATTGTTGAATGCCGATAACGTTACTGATGAACTAACATTTGTCTGAGACCTTGAATTGTTGTCCCTGTCCTGTGCATACACCATTATATGTAATAAGTTTTATTGTACATGTGCATACACCATAATATCATATTTGACACTTGACAGTTGTGAGTATTCTTCAACCGCCTTAAGTAGCAGATGTGTTTTAGAGAATAACAAGCAATAAAGAGAACCTAAGTTAAAGCATAAAATCATTCGTTCATTTATTTCCTCTGCTTGTTCAGAGAATACTCTCCCCAACAAAATAACAGAAAACACAATATTCTACCCTAATAAATAAACGAGAAAATGGCTTTCGAAAGTAGAAATAGATTTTTTCAAAACGGCGGATAACGCAAAAATTTGTTGTTAGAATTTATGAATTCGGACTCTCTAAATGCTACTCTTTTCTAAACAGGAAAGAATTCGACACAGTACCTGTTCAATGTTTTAATTTCGTTTAATTTTAAAAATGTAACTGAGCAAAGTAGATGATCGATTACATTTTTGTGTAATGATTACTGAAAAATTTAATTTCTTAGGTTTTCAATTACATATAAGTAATTGAAATCCAAGTAAAGTATAAAATAGTTGTAGTTTTACTAGTTTCGGTCTCTTTTAAATAAACAGTGCCAGAGCGGGCATAAATAGAGACAATATGTTGTGGGTGAATCCGTTAAAGAAGAGATAGATTTCTTAAGGTGAGACTTTCGTGGATGAAGATTAGGCGATTGTTTTGTTCGTTGAGAAACCAGCATATCGCAGACACAGCTTAAGGCCTCGGCCCATAGAACGCGTTGCGTGCGGTAGGAGCGGCGCGGCAACTGAAGCGGTGGCTTTTGCCGCACGCAACTGATACGGGTGACCCAATGAATGCGGCGCGGTGTTTTGACGGTTGTGTATTTGCTAAAATTATTCTGAAATAGGCAACACAAACGTCAAACGAACTAGGGATGAGTCAAATAGTCACTAAAACTAGAGGTGGGTGAGGTTTTCACTGGTACATGGGTTATATTTTCTTGAATGCTTCAAATAACTCATTTCCACTTAGGATTGAATGTTTCTGTTTCAGATCGAGCTAGTGTCAGGTCATACCTTTTTATGATGCTTTAAAAACTAAACAGCAAAGTTTTTGACTTAAGCAACCAAAAAAAAGTGTTTTAAGCTTGTTTACGAAACAATGTTGCCTTTGCTAACAATTATAAAGTTATGCGTTCCACTGGTCTTACGACTCGCCTTTTCTGATTTTAAAAAGTTGTTCGTGAAACTGTGAATATAGGTGGCGATACCAGCGTTTTCCCTACCTGTTTTGAATTCGGATACTTTGCTTAGTATTGGATTGAAAAAAAAAAAACCACAACAACAAGTAATTTACTGTCTTTATTTATCACAGGAAAAGCAGGGATGTCTTTACCTTGAATATATAGTTTATAGTGTTGAAAACAGTATAGTGTTTAGAAAAAGTTTGTAATGTTGAAATGAGAATAGCGCACCATAGATTTTAAAAGTTTTTTTTTTTTTGAACTGGAAAACTTTACCAACTTCTGGCTTTGAAAAAAAGAACACTATAAAGATACGCCGCTGACGCTGCATTTTTGCTGTTCTCACAATATTTCATCATGTTTGTGTTGTTACTTACATGCTCTTGATAAAAATAAAAAAATGTATGTGCTATTTCTCAATAGCCTAGTCTCATTGGGACAAAAACGCAATTCATTTACGAAAACGAGTTAACCGTTCCTTAATGGTTTTTCTTTGACGCCTCACCATTTTGCAATTTATGTTTTTAGAAAAATACCTTTTATTAATATTATTGCATTCTTACACTCATTTATTGTAGAATGGAAAGATTGAGTCAAACACAAAATAATTTATATCATAAAACACTTAAAAAAATATGTGTTCGAAGTGAAAAGAAAAGATTTGTTATAATATTTGCTTTTGGTGAACAAATTTATAACATAAAATAGCTTCATTCCGTCACTCACTTGCTGCTGGTTTCAGCATGAGCGACTTGAAAACATCTCACTACTGAAAACATGAGGCTCTAGAAAAATGTATGTGAAAATTTGTTTGTATTGTTACGAAAACCACGTTTTTGTCCCAGTGGGAATAGACTACAAGCCTAAAAAGTGCATGTCTGAGATCATATATTCTCATATTATATATAAAAAACATTTTATTTTGTAGATATTTTATTAAATTTGGTGGAAATATTGGCACTTGACTTCAAAGAATTAAGTCTTTTGCAACAAATGAAACTAAAGCTTTTCAAATTGTGATTACAGTAGAATATAACAAAAAATACGTTTTTTAGTACTTTTTTTTTTGTGTTGTTGTCAAACTTTAAAAAGCTTTTGTAACAAGAGAGAACTTCAAATTGGGTTTGACAGCAAATGTCACCGCGTGAGAGCCGCGTTCGGCGCTTTGCTCGCGGTGCTTATGTGTCACCTCCCATAAGAACTTGTGTATTTAATCGAGCTGTCAGTTGGGAGCAGTGAGCAACGCGCGCAACGCGTTCTATGGGCCGGGGCCTTTACGCTTGGTGGCAATTCGGTATGTAATGAGCTATTGATTTGAAAACGACATTTCTCTCTCAGGAAGAGTTGAATTCTAATATTATTGGATTTCCGTTTGCTTCACTCTTATTTCTATTTTGACCTCGTGAGCGAAAAATTGCTCTCATGGATGAAATGGGACAACTGATAGTAGCGCATATTTTTTCGAATATTGTCTGTACGCTCTCATCAGGTAATTGCGGAATACCAAAGAGAACCGCATCAGCTTCCAGGTCAAATGAAAAGATTAGTAAAATTTTTAACAGTTAAAACACTTTTTATATTTCCTCAGATGTATATTTCAGAAGCAGAAATTGTTTTAACTAATAAAAATTTTACTAATCTTTTCATTTATTAAGTGTTATTTCTGAGTTGGAATTAGAAGCAGCTCTTGTCTTGACTGCAGCGGTAATCGGTGGGGTACAATGTGGTTTTGAAAGAGAATTAATTGAGTCTTTATTTTTTGCGACACCAGTGGTCTGTTCTTTTATTGTTGGATGTTACGCGATGTAACATCGGGTAACATTATGTCGTTCCTAAATGCAAAAAAGTTACGAAATGTAACATCGAGTCGTTCCTAAATGCAATGTTGAACTGTCAGAATGTTACGTCTCGTAACTTTTTCCAACTCATCTCTGGGACTTGAGTTTCGATGTTGATCTGTCAAACCCCTCTAGAATTGTTGTTGCTCAGATTTGTTTTGGTTTTTTTTTTCATTAATCTTTCAAAATTCTGTAAGCAGTTATTGATTTTCAATCTTGTTCATTTCAGATTTCTTTTTTCTTCTTCAAAAACGAGTTTCTTTTAGCTGGTTTTATATTTTAAGAAATACTTTATTCTTATTTTTGACAGACCAACAAAGTGTAACATCGAGTCGTTCCTAAATGCAATCATGATTTTGTAACAAAGTCAAACATACACAACAACAACGATGATTTTGACACTACAGCATCGCGTAACATCGAAGCCATTTAGGAACGCACCACAGTCATATTTTTTTTCATAAATAAGAGAAATAAAAAAAAGGTGAAAAAACGAAACACTGCACTTTGTCTGTAAAGCGGCCAATACACACCTCACAAGTGTGCACACCGTTGTGTGCACACCGGTGTGGCATTTCGCCATACACACCACACCAAATGGCATACACGTCAGTCGTTTATTTGACTTCGTCAGGTTAAGATACCTAGTAAGATAAAATGAATTTCGAAAAACTGTGCGCCTTAGCAATAATTGCTTCATGTGAGGAAAAGAATAAAAAAAAAAACAAAAAAGATTTTGGGCCAAAAACTGGATTTTAATAAGAAGTAAATTTTCAAATGTGGGATTGTTGAAAGAGTTGGAAGATAACTCTCCAGGCGGTTTTAAAAACTTTTTGAGAATGGATGTTTCCACATCAGTGGCGAGGCGTGAATAATTCCAAATGGTAACTCGAAGAAAACTAAGTCACTAACAAAGTAAAAGTAAAGTCAACAGATATTAAGGCCATAATCAAACCACTGAAACATACTATCATAAAACTTTTCAGACTTGTTGCACATAATTTCAATTTTCCAAACATTAAATAAATTTAAGTAAGTATTGCACTGCGTTCTGCTATCTGCTGGTGAACTTAATTTTTTCAAATAAGAATACGGCTCATTTTGAACTGAATTCATTTGAGCCAGAAAAATTCCAATTATTTTTTGGATTTTTTCTGAAAAATATGCTATATGCTATAAGATCTAATATCCACTCAGATTTGTTATCAAAGTGGCAACCTTTGACACATGAGTCTAGTGCAGAGACACATACCAATTCATGAAATAAGTCGTCTTATTTTCTTGCTCTTCAAGCAGAGGCCTAACTCAAGCTGCAATCTGCAATATGCGCCCTGCGCAATACGTAGGAGGTAGGCGTAGGATTCATCCGCTCAGAGCGCAAAGAATAAGATACACAAACAGACTTACCAAAAAAAATTTGCCGCTAGAACACCGTGTTATTTTCTTCCATAAGAAAGCGTGTTTTGAACAGAGAGGTGTCTAGCGCAGTGAATAGTACAAGAAAAAAGAGGAAAGAACACAAATTCGTTCTATCCTGCGACAAATTTTATAAGACGTAATATTTGGGGTTACCTTGTTGTTGCTTAAGTTTTGTGTTTGTTTATGGGGTGAGTTGAAGAGCCAACATGTGTGTAGAATAGGACTGGAAGCAAAGTGGTAGTTGCTAAAAAAATGTTGGCAGCGAGTTCATGTGTATGATTAAGTTTGATTCATGTTGCCAAAAGTCTAAGATGTTTCGGATGTAAATTTCAAAAGGTTAGTCGGAAATAATCGACTTATATGGACGCTTTGCCACTGTTCCACATACGAAGAGCTTTTGAGATTAGTGGAACCATCAATCAGAAAGAGGGACACCCACGTGCGAGATGCAATACCTCCACACGACAGACTTTCCGATCCCTTACGCTTCCTTGCATCCGGTCAACGCTACGAAGACCTTAAATTCCTTACCGCTACTTCCCCTCAGTGTTTGGGTCGAATAACAATCGAAACCTGTGGAGCCATTATCAAGGCTTTACAAGGATATATTCAAGTTAGTAATTTCTGCACTTCAGTTCTCTTCTATAAGATGAGCGCAGAGACACCACTCTTCTTTTCACCACATCTATGGTTGCATTGGTCTCCAACTCCTTGTATTTAATCAAGAGATCTTCCCACGCCTTGTTTTCTTTTGTCTCTGTTTTTGTTTTCCTTAGATTTAATCTGCCAGAGCTCGGGCCGATCTCTGTACAGATTAGTAAAGCTTGGCCAAAATTCACAATTTCTTATTGACATTTTTTCCTTTAAATGGTGCGCAGACGTGAACCAGACTCATTGAAGTTCGAAACGCAACTGAAATTACTGATTTATCCTCGATTGTGCGCGCATGTCCCCATCCACATAGCACCACAACGCAAACCGACACCGACGAAAATTATTTCATTTTGTTCGCACCGTGTGGCACACCGAGAAATTGGTGTGCGATTGTGAATGACCCCATACACGTACCACATTTATCCACCCCGAAACAAGTGTGCACACTTTATCACAATTATCAAAAAATTATTTTTCGATGAATGGACACAATGTTGTATGTTCCAATGTATTTATTTTTGTATTTTTGCGCAATTTTATACACTAAGCACTACACTGATATACAGGTGGTTTGATAAATTTACTACAAGGTTTTCCGGACGAGGACAGAAACACGTCTATACTCTTTGAGAACGCGGCTTTTGGATATTGAAGGCCATGTGGCCAACACTCTTGACTTATTTCTCACTTCTCATCCCGAAAAATACAGGGTTGTAGTATTATCTCTACTTGGCAAATCGGACCATTGTGTCATATCGGTAGATTTTACGTATTCCGTCACGGTGAAGAAAGATAAAGTCCCTAAAAGAACTGTGTAGCAATATGAGAAAGTCAATTAGGACGGCCTGAACAATTTCTTTCGAAATTTTAATTAGTCACTGTGCTTTCTCGACGGAAACGTTGACGCGTCAAAGGATATGATATCTAACGTAATTCTCAACGGCATGAGAATTTTTGTTCCTCACAGGACTAAAAGTATCGTCCCCAAAGAGAATTCGTGGTTCGATTCAAGCTGTAAAGAGGCGATTGGGGATAGAGAAAAAAGTTTTCGAATATTTTAAGACAACCCTACCGTGGAATTTGTTCAAACGCGCCAAAAATATCTGTAATTCTCATATACAAAAGCCAAGTTTTTGCATGACCAAAAAATAAGGCAACAAATACTGCTGTGTCCAAAAGGAAGCAAAAACTTTTGGTCTTTTTTTAAGAACGTTAAGAACTCGACCACATCATCGTCATATTTCAGGGTTAAATAATAAGCTTTTATTTGTTAATTTTTTTAAATACGTTAAGAATTTTGAAATATTTTTTTTGTTTGAAACAAATGTTACAAAGGAAAATTTTAGTAAATTTGAGAAATATTTTGATGGGTTTAAACTTTTATGGGGTGAAGCAATTAAAGCAAAGGTAAAAGGACGTGCGAGTGGGGGAAGTCTATATGGGATAAGAACATCACTTTTAAATACGTACGCGTTTGGCGAATGTGAAGGCACAACTATAGTAAATTGTTTAAAACAGAAGGATATATGTATTGTACCTTACTACATAAACTGCAACAAGTGGGCAAATGATTTTGAAAAACTATATAATACAATGCAGTGTCTTGCATCGAAGAGCGTTTTACTGATTGGCGATTGGAACGCAAGAACTAGCAATTCACAAACTATAATTGTTCAGAATGTATCGAATCCCGCGATCTCTTTTGCTGACAGAAACTTAGCTGATGACATTCAAAATAAGAATGGTATAGATTTGCTTAACTTGCTTCAAATGTACGATTTCATCATTCTGAATGGCTGTACGCAAGGAGATAAGGCAGGACACTTCACTTTCATCGGAAGTCAAGGAAAATCCGTTATTGACTTTTGTGCCGTAAATAGTGACTGGATCGGACGGATCAATAAGTTTGAAGTGGAATGTAAAACCTTTTCGGATCACTTACCTATAGTTGTGGAATTCTCGTTTGAATCTTCTCCCACAGAAGTAAATCTTCGTCTACTTCCTCGTCTTTGTTGGAAAAACGAATATAAAGTTCATTATCAACGTAATTTGGATAATTTCTTTTTAAGAAGCGAGTTGACAACTGAATCCACAGAAGCACTTTCTACACAGCTCACAAATTATATGAGAAACTCAACATCAAACAAATTCACAAGTCAGAAAATCACTTTCAAACAAAAGTGGTTTGACATTGACTGCCAGAAAGCACGGACAAGATCGTTTTCTCTTCTGAGAGCATTGCGAACCTCAAACAATCATCATCTTAGGATTTGGTACATCGAAGCTAATTCTTATTACAAAAACCTGTGTCTTAAAAAGAAAATTGAGTATGAAAATCGACAAGCAATAGCATTGGGCCAAACTAGAAGCTCAAAAGATTTTTGGAAGATCGCGAGGGAGATCAATGGTATGAATTACAAAATCGGCGCAGGTGTATCTGCTGAAGATCTTTCTACTCATTTTAAGCTCCTTGTCTCCAACGATTCTAATTTAATGTTCTCATACGCTGAACCATTAACTGTGGATGAAACATTGGATGTAGATATCTCACTTCATGAAATACAAACAGTGATTTTAAATTCAAAAAATGGAAAAGCTCCAGGTGAAGATGGGATCCCATACGAGTTCTTTAAAAATGCAACACCAACATTTATTAGCGGTCTACAAGTTCTGTTCAACAAAGTTTTCTCTACTGCTGATATCCCCTCTTCATTTAAAAAGTCTGTGATTTTTCCTTTACACAAAAAAGGACCTTTAGATGTTGTGGAAAACTACAGAGGAATTTCTTTCATGAATGTCATAGCCAAAATATTTTGCGGTGTCCTTGTAGAGAGGTTAGAAAAATGGGTTGAACGGAAAAATATTCTATCCGAATTTCAAGCTGGCTTTAGAAAGAATTATTCAACCATTGATCAGATATTCACTCTCTCAGCTATAATCAAAGCATATCAAGCTCGGAACAAAAAAGTATATGCCTTCTTTGTAGACTTTAAAGCGGCCTTTGACCTAGTCAACAGAAATGCGCTCTTCTTTAAGCTCTCACAAATTGGAATATCTTCTAAATTCATAAAAGTGATCAAGGAAATGTACACCGATACAGAAGCGGCAGTCTGGGATGGCAACAACTATTCGCAATGGTTCGGTACAAATACTGGTGTAAAACAAGGCTGTCCTTTGAGTGCAATGTTGTTTTCGTTGTTTATAAACGACATAGTAGATGCTCTTCCTGGAGGAGTAAGAATTGCTAACTCTACCATCAATGTATTGTTGTATGCAGATGACCTCGTCATACTCTCGGAATCACCAGAGCATATGCAATTAATGATCAACCGCTTATCAAGTTACTGCACAAAATGGGGCCTTACAATTAATACAGACAAATCGAAAATGATGGTCTTTGCGCAATCCACGAGAGTTCAAAATGAAAGACAATGGACATACGATGGGCATCCTCTTGAAACAACTAATGAGATCAAATACTTGGGAATTAAACTGAATTCTGCTTTAAATTTCAGCAAACACTTAACCGAAAAAACCAAAAGTTCTCAAAGCTTGGTTAATCTATCATGGAAAAATGTGTTTGCAAACAAAAGAATAGTGTTGTCTGCAAAATATAAAATATTCGATGCAGTAGTGAAATCAACTCTCTGCTATGCTTCTCAGGTTTGGGGGGCATATGAGTACGAGGAAATAGAAAAGTTCCACAGGAATTTTATTAAAAAACTTTTCAATCTGCCACAAAATACGCCTAATTACGCTCTATACCTGGAAACTGGTCTACCAAAACTCCTGACAAATACTTTGAAGTCACAAGCTGATTTCATAATCAAAATATGCAGTCAGTATGAAGAATGTAGACTTACAAAAAAACTATTGCTATATGAGTTACGAAACAAGGACTGGTGGTACGCAAGATGGCAAACTATTGGTAACGCTTGTGGGGAAACACTACACATTGATGTAAACAACTTAAGTAACCTGAAATACCAACTTTACAGTAATAATCCAGAAAAATGAAGACCTTGTTCGAGTTACATTCATCAAAAATGCCCGTGATTCTGAAAGCAGGTTGTTATATAGTCAACTTAATTTGAATCTTAACCAAAGAAACTACTTTCATGACTCACTTAGTTATAACGAAATATCGCTGATATTCAAAACAAGGTGCGAGGTCCTCTTCTTAAATGGTACCCCTTTCAATGGATCCTTCAACCAATTCTGTACGCTCTGCAATCTGAGATCAAAAGAAGATTGCTTTCACTTTATAAGCATATGCCCAATATTCAGACCGCAACGGCTTATTTTCTTTGGAAAAAACACACTAACACTGCAGGAAACTATCTATCTTCTAAACGAGTGTAACTGGAAAACCCTAAGCAGCTTTTTAAAATCAGTTTACAAATATAGAATGTTGTTAATATCTGAATACGTTTAAATCTAAAATTTTTTGTTTATGTATTGAAAATTAAGTTAAAACAATATTAATTTATAAATTTGTTAACCCAGGCTGACGGCTTAGCCATAGCGCTTAAATTCATATTATGTTCTATCATTTTGTATTTAAATGTTAATAAATGAATAACTTACTTACTTTACTTACTTACTTACATCATCGTCATTGCTAGCAGCTCAATTTGGTGCTAACTCGATACTTCTTGACAGCATATTGGCTCCTTCTGAGCTTGAGTCTGTAAATTCTGAGATGAATCAGATATTTTTTCGAACTCGCTCGTTCGCGAGAGTCCTCAAAGATCTCAATATACAGAAATCCGCTGGTCCAGATGACATTCCCACCGTTATTCTGAAGAGGTGATCTTCAGTGCTGGCAAAGCCACTGCGTAAGCTTATCTATCTATCCTTTTCTTTAGGCTCTTCCCGAGTAAATGGTAAACTGCATTTGTCCAGCTTGTACCTAAAAAGGCGAATCTTCATCATCATCCAATTGTCGTCCAATTCGTCCCTTCTTTCCAAGGTCATGGAAACGTTGATAAACCGTCAACTCATGAAATACCTTGAAGAATGAAAGCTTCTCAATGACCGTCAGTACGGCTTTCAAGCAACTGGTCCCCTGGTGATTTGATTTCATATCTTACTTAAAAATGGAACCAATCTTAACACTGTTTTGGTGAAAGTAAGATTGTTGCTCTTTATATTTCAAAGGCGTTTGATAGAGTTTCCCCGGTCCTCAAGAAAGGAGAGCCTCTCAACTGCGCCAACTACAGAGGTATCAGTCTTCCTAACATCGCATATAAGATCCTCTCTGCCGTATTGTGTGAGCGTCTGAAGCCATTCGTCAACAACCTGATTGGTCCTTATCAGTGCGGCTTTAGACCAGGAAAGTCCACCATAGACCAAATCTTCACAGTACGGCAGATCTTGGAAAAAACCCAGGAGCTTCAAATCGATACCCACCACCTTTTTATCGATTTTAAGGCCGCGTATGACAGCATCTATAGAGAGGAGTTATATAGAGCCATGTCTAGTTTTGGCATACCTACCAAACTTGTCCGATTGTGTAGGATGACGATGGAGAACGCACGCTGCTCCATCAGGCTCGGAAAAGATCTCACCGATACATTCGATGTCCAAAAAGGTTTTAGGCAAGGCGATGCACTGTTATGCGACTTCTTCAACATCGTTCTTGAAAGAATAGTGCAAAACTCCTACGTCAACACAAGAGGCACAATCTTTCAAAGATCCGTTCAATTGCTCGGATATGCCGACGATATTGACATAATTGGAAGAACGCAGCGTGATGTCAATGGCGCGTTTATGAGCATTGAGTCGGAAGCGAAGAAGATGGGTTTGGTGGTAAATGAAGGCAAGACCAAGTATATGCTGTCATCAAGAAAGGACACCCAACACCGACGTCTTGGACAGAACGTCAAAATAGACAGCTATAACTTTGAGGTAGTTAAGGACTTTGTCTACCTAGGCGCCGCTATTAATTCAGACAACGACACCAGCGCTGAAATCAATCGAAGAATAACTCTTGCCAATCGCTGTTTCTTCGGACTAAGAAGGCAATTGAGTAGTAAAGTCTTCTCTCGAGCAACTAAGGTGTCCCTGTATAAGACACTTATCATCCCGGTTCTTATATATGGCGCAGAGGCATGGACCTTGTCAAAGGCAGACGAGAAAGCTTTAGGATGCTTCGAGAGAAAAATTCTTCGGGTGATTTTTGGTCCCGTCTGCATAGATGGAGAGTGGAGAAGAAGATTCAACGACGAATTGTACGGGCTGTACAGCGACACTGACCTTGTCAAACGAGTCAAGGTCCAGCGACTTAGATGGCTGGGTCATGTAGAGCGAATGGACACCAACGCTCCGGCCCGGAAAGTCTTCGAATCTAATCCCGAGGGACGACGCAGTAGAGGAAGACCGTGACTCAGGTGGCGCACGCAAGTAGGAGAGGACCTCAACCAACTTGGCGTGCAAAACTGGAGGCAGCTAGCTAGGGACCGAGCTGGCTGGAGAAGCATGTTGGTTGAGGCCCTAGTCCGACCCGGACTGTAGCGCCACTTTAAGTAAGTAAGTAAGTTGATAAAGTTTGGGTCAGGTGCTCTTATCACAAACGGGTGCTTTTGCTTACGATGAGCCTCTTCTTCGTTGGACTAGAAACTACCTTTCGAATCATTCAATTCAAGTTGAGTTGGATTGTTTTAAGTCTATTCTCACCTTTTAAATGCTGGTGTGCTTCAGGGCTCCGTTTAGTCACCGACTCTCTTCCTTATTTTCGTAAAAGATGTCTTATCTGAAACTCATAATCCGCTATAGTGTTTTGCTGACAACTCAACCCTCAGCTTTTCATATTCGTTTCCTAATTCACGTCCTTGCTCTTCGGTTGTGGAATTGGAATGGTTGCGTATGATAAGCTCATTGAATTCTGACCTTGACAGCTTTGTTAAATGGGGTTATAAAAACCGAGTTGACAATATTGTCAATTTTCGTTAAAGCTTAACATCCCCCCCACTGCCATTATTCATGAATGGTACCTGCATCCAAGAAACCGAAAAGTTGTCAGTACTTGACGGTATGTGCGTACCTTCGTTGGAATGACCACATATTTGAAGTCGCCAAATATGCTGGAAAGTGCTTAAGTTTCTTAAGACGATGCCGGAAATTCTTCACCCCTTCTGATCTGGCTTCTTTTTATAAAGCCTTCATCCGTCCAAAACGAAAGTATAATTTTCATATTTGGTTAAGTGCCACTCAAAAATGTTTGCACCTGCTTGATACGTTACAAAACAGAGCGTTGAGAATGATTGGTGAAAGTTCAATTGTAGAATCGATTGATTCTCTTGAACATCGTCGAGACGTTACCTGTCAGATTCTCTTTTATGGCGCTTTTTACAAACAGTGCTCTAGTGAAATAGCCAGCTGCATTCCTCCTTTGAAACAATTTAGCTGCAACACCCGCCTCGCTAGGAATGCCCATCAGTTTTTCCTCGAGCCCAGCTTCAGACGTACAGTCAAGTATAGAGAATCATATTTTAGTCGCACCACCCGAATATGGAATGCTTTGCCAGACTCTGTTTTTCCCCGGCATTGCGACTCACAAAAGTTGAAAAGCAGTGTGCGTCTGTGTCTCCTATCAAATCCTCTCCTATTTTCCTAATTGCTCGCACTGTTTCTTAAGACATTGTAAGGGTATTCATAACCTCTTGATGTGCGCGTTAATTATAGATAAAAAATTTGCTCACCTTATGTACTTGTTTGAATTGATTTTTAATACATACTGAAAATTAAGTTCAGTAAAAACTTTTTTGATCTTTGCTTATTCTTCAAAAGTTAAAAAAATTAATTTAATCTTATTGTGACGAGAACAGAAACAATACTTTGAAATTCTATATACATTTGTAATTTTACATTTCTTTTAATTAATTCAAAGGAAACGATGACCAATGAGACCTTATATAAACAAGATGTTGATTTGGGATACTCAATATCCAACCGGAGTTCCCCATCCGTTCTTCTTGCTTCAACTCAAACAAAAGAAGAAGCGGAGAAGGTTGAAGCTATCCAAACATTGAAGGTAAGTTTTTTTTAGGATGTGTACTTATTAATTCATATTCATCAACTGGTACATTAGTTTTTTTTCACAAGGCTGTCATATATATATATAAAATAGTCAGTTAAATTACTAAACTCTTACTTAATTGGTAGAAAACAAGCCGTTATGCTTGGGAACCACCAATCTGATTTTCTCCCCACAACAAGAGGTGTTCCACAGGGCTCCATTCTTGGTCCTCTTTTATTTTCCCTGTATATTAACGAACTTCCCCAAACTACTTCTGTGTCAATTGTTCACATGTATGCTGATGACGTCCAAATGTATAAAAGCTGTTCCGCTGGACAAGTTAACAGCTGTATCATCGATATTAACTGTGACCTACAAAACATTTCAAATTTCGCCAAGTGCAACGGTCTTTTTCTGAACCCAGCCTAGTCAACGTGTCTTGTTATCTCAAAGAAGCCTCTTGACTCTTCCCAACTTCCACAATTGAAATTAGATGGTGCTACAGTAGAGTATGTCGAGACTGCAAAAAATTTAGGAGTTATGTTCAGCCGGTCACTTATATGGGAGACGCACGTAAATATAGCTGTTGGAAAAGTATATGGAGTACTCCGCAGACTGTGGCCAGCACACTACTATACACCACTCAAAACAAGGCTAATGTTAGCTAAATCAATGACGGTACCTATACTTTTGTATGGATGTGAAATTTTCTGCAATCCCGACCAAGCAACACGAAGAAAACTCAATGTGGCCGTTAATAGTATTGCAAGATACATAATATATGGTCTCAAAAGATTCGATCATGTTTCTTCGTTCGCCAAATCCATATATGATATGACGTTCGATAACCTTATTCGGTATAGAACACTAATCTTACTGTTTCGGACTATGCACACTCATCTGCCTTCTTATATATTTTCCAAGATACAAATGTCCTCATCAATTCGATCCCAACAAATCTTACCTTTTCGTTTTACTTGCTTAAAGTCCGAACGACAATTCTTCGTCCATGCAACGCGGCTATGGAATAATCTTCCGCGTAATATAAGGGTTGCTAGAACAATGAAGTCATTTAAAAATTATCTAAAGAGACACCTTTCATTACAATAACACCTGCCGATTATAAATGCCTTTAAATGCCTTTACATTTACTCTAAAATCACTTTAAATATATATTTATTAAAGCCAATTGAATTGAATTGTAAATGATAAATCAATGAAAAATAATATTGAATTTTCTCTTAAGCTATTTCGTGAACTTAATTGTAAAATTAAAATGAATGAATAATTATATAATTAAATTTTTTAACTTCAAATAATTATAGCTCTGAACAAATTTCAAATTTCAATTGTAGTCTATGATTAATTTTCATATCAATGTTTGTATTAGATTATAAGATATCGTATCTTAAAATGCAAACTTAACAATAAAACAATAAAAAAAAAAATAAAAAAAAATAGTTCTAATAGTTAAATAGTTTTATGATTCTGTGTGGCAGTTCACTCCACGGCTGTCAAGATCCTTCTGGACCTTTTTCAGCACTCAGAGATTCGCTTTTTGATGCCAATTCGCCGTAAAATATAGTCACGTACACCATGTCACGTAAGCCACTTTGAAAATGGAGAATACACTTATCCCTTTCTTTTATATGTAGCAAATAGCAAAACAACATAAAGTGCCGACAACCAACACTCTAACATACAACCAATACTCTAACACGGCCGTCCTGCTCATTCATCGCTTTCGTTGAAGTAAAACATGAAATCCTCTTTAACTATAACAATTTACTCATTCATTGAGTATCAAGTTAACACAGTCAGTTTAATAATAAAAGAAAACAAAAACAACTGCGAATACTATTATTACTCGTCTTCCTTCTTTCAATGTTCTTCCTTTACATTTGCGAAATTTCTTGGCAACCATTAGGACCTGTAAACACAGACCTGATTAATTTTGACTCGTCAAAACAAAGCTTTAAGATTTATTAACCATCAACAACCACATCGCACTTTTTCTCTTTTAACCAATTTAATCCAGGACCATACAGTTCAGAGTTATCTGTAAATTTGTCCATACTCCTCGGAAAACTCTTAGTTAAAAGAGACTCAGAGGTCACTATTAATATTACCAACAGCTCAGAGACCTGACTCGAACTGCCAGCTTGTCCGTGTCCCAAATCAATCGCACATATAATAACAGCTCAGAGGCCAATTTACGCTTGTCTGCTCTAATTTGCAGAATGAATGGGCACGGCTCAGAGGCTAAGTCAAGCTTACCTGTTGAATCAATATTTTAAACAAACGATACTACTACTACACAGATTTAATAAATCAGAGGCAATCATCAGCTTGTTTATGAAACACCACATTTTTTTAAATTTAATTACAATAGCTAATAACTTTCTTCTGTATCCACCGCAATGTGATTTTTCTGTTTCAGGTCGAATTTGTTCTCTAGCGGCTACTATAACTGTTCTACCTCCCTTTCGTTCAAGTTAATATCGATCGTGTTTTAATATTCCTATGACCTCGTGGAATTTGGGGACTTTTGTAAGCAACCTTAGACCCAATTTCTAATCGGGTCGGGGTACATTTTCCTTTATCAAAATGACATTTCATTTGAGAAGCATTTCCCTTGATGCGTTCGTCTACCAAAACGCGTATTTGCTCAATATCTTCATAATGTTGTTCAGTTTACAGCTGCGTGAGTAATGCCCTTATTTCAGGAGTTCTACCTTCTATAGTCAGAATTTTCAATTGTGATAATGCAGTCGTTTTATTTTTTGTGGTGTTCAATTCTTATTGTAACCGCTTCACAAGCTCCAGTCTATATTCAGATCCAAATTTGTCCTCATTTAATTAGCAAACGTATCTACATACATTTCTACCTGTCCATTGGCACGACTTACTCCAGGTGCGATGGTGTGGTGTTCTATATTATACAACTTAAAAACGTTTTGAAACTCATGACTTGTAAAATTTGTTCCTTTATCACTTATGATTCTAGATGGTGTACCAAAAAGCGTTATAAAGTTGTTTAAATGTGTCACTGTCTCGGCTGCTTTCAGTGCATTACAGGGCATCAACATCACAATCCTTTCCTTCGTTGAACGGTCCCATACCATAACGGTAACCATAATATTTAGAGCTCTGATAATAATAATAATAATAATAATAATAATAATAATAATAATAATAATAATAATAATAATAATAATAATAATAATAATAATAATAATAATAATAATAATAATAATAATAATAATAATAATAATAATAATAATAATAATAATAATAATAATAATAATAATAATAATAATAATAATAATATAATAATAATAATAATAATAATAATAATAATAATAATAATAATAATAATAATAATAATAATAATAATAATAATAATAATAATAATAATAATAATAATAATAATAATAATAATAATAATAATAATAATAATAATAATAATAATAATAATAATAATAATAATAATAATAATAATAATAATAATAATAATAATAATAATAATAATAATAATAATAATAATAATAATAATAATAATAATAATAATAATAATAATAATAATAATAATAATAATAATAATAATAATAATAATAATAATAATAATAATAATAATAATAATAATAATAATAATAATAATAATAATAATAATAATAATAATAATAATAATAATAATAATAATAATAATAATAATAATAATAATAATAATAATAATAATAATAATAATAATAATAATAATAATAATAATAATAATAATAATAATAATAATAATAATAATAATAATAATAATAATAATAATAATAATAATAATAATAATAATAATAATAATAATAATAATAATAATAATAATAATAATAATAATAATAATAATAATAATAATAATATAATAATAATAATAATAATAATAATAATAATAATAATAATAATAATAATAATAATAATAATAATAATAATAATAATAATAATAATAATAATAATAATAATAATAATAATAATAATAATAATAATAATAATAATAATAATAATAATAATAATAATAATAATAATAATAATAATAATAATAATAATAATAATAATAATAATAATAATAATAATAATAATAATAATAATAATAATAATAATAATAATAATAATAATAATAATAATAATAATAATAATAATAATAATAATAATAATAATAATAATAATAATAATAATAATAATAATAATAATAATAATAATAATAATAATAATAATAATAATAATAATAATAATAATAATAATAATAATAATAATAATAATAATAATAATAATAATAATAATAATAATAATAATAATAATAATAATAATAATAATAATAATAATAATAATAATAATAATAATAATAATAATAATAATAATAATAATAATAATAATAATAATAATAATAATAATAATAATAATAATAATAATAATAATAATAATAATAATAATAATAATAATAATAATAATAATAATAATAATAATAATAATAATATAATAATAATAATAATAATAATAATAATAATAATAATAATAATAATAATAATAATAATAGTAATAATAATAATAATAATAATAATAATAGTAATAATAATAATAATAATAATAATAATAATAATAATAATAATAATAATAATAATAATAATAATAATAATAATAATAATAATAATAATAATAATAATAATAGTAATAATAATAATAATAATAATAATAATAGTAATAATAATAATAATAATAATAATAATAGTAATAATAATAATAATAATAATAATAATAATAATAATAATAATAATAATAATAATAATAGTAATAATAATAATAATAATAATAATAATAATAATAATAATAATAATAATAATAATAATAATAATAATAATAATAATAATAATAATAATAATAATAATAATAATAATAATAATAATAATAATAATAATAATAATAATAATAATAATAATAATAATAATAATAATAATAATAATAATAATAATAATAATAATAATAATAATAATAATAATAATAATAATAATAATAATAATAATAATAATAATAATAATAATAATAATAATAATAATAATAATAATAATAATAATAATAATAATAATAATAATAATAATAATAATAATAATAATAATAATAATAATAATAATAATAATAATAATAATAATAATAATAATAATAATAATAATAATAATAATAATAATAATAATAATAATAATAATAATAATAATAATAATAATAATAATAATAATAATAATAATAATAATAATAATAATAATAATAATAATAATAATAATAATAATAATAATAATAATAATAATAATAATAATAATAATAATAATAATAATAATAATAATAATAATAATAATAATAATAATAATAATAATAATAATAATAATAATAATAATAATAATAATAATAATAATAATAATAATAATAATAATAATAATAATAATAATAATAATAATAATAATAATAATAATAATAATAATAATAATAATAATAATAATAATAATAATAATAATAATAATAATAATAATAATAATAATAATAATAATAATAATAATAATAATAATAATAATAATAATAATAATAATAATAATAATAATAATAATAATAATAATAATAATAATAATAATAATAATAATAATAATAATAATAATAATAATAATAATAATAATAATAATAATAATAATAATAATAATAATAATAATAATAATAATAATAATAATAATAATAATAATAATAATAATAATAATAATAATAATAATAATAATAATAATAATAATAATAATAATAATCTTCTTCTTTTTCATTTTCGGCGTTACGAGTAGTGATCTTGAAGCGATCACAACTCTCCCACTTTTCTGCTTCACACTAGTGATCCGCCTGTGGGGTACGCCGCGTTGACCTCAGAAATCGTCGGCAAGCCTCCCGGTTTTGGATTGTTCCATGTCTGAGGCCAACCAAATGCTGCTGTTTTTGCATTTGCTTGTACCAGGAGTGTTTTGGCCTGCCTTTTCTTTTTCGTCGCGAATTTGTTGAAACGTTGTACGATATTGCCTTTTTGACGGGGTTCTGCGGATCTCTCCTTTGAACATGACAATACCAACTGAGCCGGTCGTGCTGAATTTTGTCCAAGATGGTACTTTTGACATGAAGGCTTCCACGGATCTTAGTACTTCTAATTCGATCAAGCTTTGTTACTCCTGCTGTCATCCGAAGCATCTTCATTTCGGCTGCCGTCAATTTGCTCTCATACTTTTTGTACATTGTCCAACATTGTGAACCGTATGTCAGAGCTGGACGGACAACTGCTGTGTAGAGTCTTCCCTTCAACTTAGGGGGCATTTTTCGATCACAGAAGATAGCGGAGTTTTCTCGCCACTTCATCCACCCTACGCTTACTCGATGATTGATGTCGTCATCACACGATGCTTCACTATTGATCATAGATCCCAGATATTTAAACTTTTCACACTTGGGAAGCACATTTCCATTCAAATAAATGTCTGGAATAGGCTTGTCTGGATCAGAAAAAGGGCAGCACAGGTATTCCGTCTTTTTAGCGCTAATACGGTACCCATTTCCTTCCAGAACATCAATCCAAACGTCAAGTGCTCGTTGCAGGGATGTAGGATCCTCGCTTATGATGGCTCCATCGTCAGCAAAGAATAATTGTTTTACTTTATTGTCCGTTACTTTTCCTTCGAGCAAATAATCCAGAACAGCAATAAAGAGCAGTGGACTCAAGACACTTCCCTGATGTACACCTACTGTTATTTGGAATTCTTCGGTGACTCCAGCTGGGCATCTCACTTTTGTAACTGCTCCCTCGTACATGTCCATAATTATTCGCACATAGGCTTCAGGAACTCCTCGGTGTCTGAGGGCCACCCATATCAGATCTCGTGGTTGTCGATCGAATGCCTTTTCGAAGTCAACCAACACAATATGCAAATCCTCTAAGGCATCTCGGTGTTTTTCCATAATGATCCTTATGCTTTGGATTGCGTCTGTAGTTGACTTACCCGCGACAAACCCGCATTGGTCATCAGACAGCCTTATTATTTTCCGCAGTCGGCTATCCAAAACCCGCTCAACGATCTTCATAGTGTGGGACATCAACTTGATCGAACGATAGTTGTCACAGCTTCTGGTATCTCCCTTTCCCTTGTACATTGGAAGAAGAAAACTTTCCCTCCATTGATTAGGCAAACTGTCACCTCTTATAAGTTTGGAGATGAGAATCGTGAGCCATCTTAACCCGATGTCTCCCATATTTTTCCAAAACTCATATGGTACCGCGTCTGGCCCAATCGCTTTGCCTTTTTTGGAGTTCTTAACTGCCTCCCTAACTTCTTCGACTGTGACGTCGGATACTTCCGTAAAGTTAGGTGCAGCTGTTGGAAAGTGGCGCCGAGGAAACTGTTCATTCAAAATAAGTGCTTTTAAAAGTGCTTGTTGGTATTGTGAGGAGTGTAAAAAGATATCTCTCTCCCACTTAGCAATTAAAATGTCTACGTTCAAACTAGATATTGAAAAGCTGTCGAAAGGTTTTGACCAACTTTTCAAAGTTTTTAATAAATCCGTTTTGAACTTAGCAACATTTTCCTCTCCCTGTAGCTCTGTTGACATGTCTACATCTACAGAAGACTTAGAAATTCCAATTCCCAAAAAAACCCTTGGCTTGAAGAATCTTAATGCTCAATCTACGTCATTGAGCTCTGTTTCATTTCCAAATACGGGCGCTAAGAAGAACAGTGAAGGTACAGTGGCTAGCAAAAATTTGAGCCCTCCTTCAAAGCGCAAGACATTGAGAAGCAACTCTGTCAAAGTTAATGGTCCTTCTGTCCAGATGGAACTAGTAGCAGAAGTAGTGGATCTCGAAAATAGATCGTTGTCAACTAATTCCAGTTCTGAACCTGAGTCTGGTGCATCTTTCACACCAATAGAGACGGTTCCAAAACCGAAATTAATTTTTGTGTCTCGACTTAGGCCAGATCTTAATACAAACGATGTTTTGCATTATCTCGTTTCAAAGAAATTGATTCCCAATGAAAATTTTATTAAATGTAGTAAGATAAGCAAAACTGATAGCTTTGTGTCTTCGTTCAAATTGCTTGTCCCGCCCTCGTCTTTCGACTCTATTTGTGACAGTAACTCTTGGCCTGGTGGTGCTCTTGTTAAAGAATTTTCCATCAACAGGAGAACCAAAAACAAATTGGTTATAAATACTGCTCCAAAAAACTAATTAGATTTTCCCTCTTTTATCAAAATGTAAGAGGTCTTCGCAGTAAAACTGCTGATTTGTATGTTAACTCCCACGTTTTCAAACATGACGTGTTTGTTTTGACTGAAACTTGGCTAAGTCCAAGTTTCTTGAATTCCGAAATCTTGAGCCCTGAGTTCTCGGTCTACCGTAAGGATCGGCACATAGACAGGCCAGATGAGGTCGGTGGTGGTGTTCTGATTTCGGTCAGGAACACATATATGTCGTCTCGTATACTCTTTCCGTTTGAACTGACTATTGATGTTGTTTGTGTGAAAGTCTGTACACTGTCTAAAAATATTTTTATCGTTAACGTTTACATTGTTCCAAAAAGTTCAGCATCTGCTTATGCTGAACTGTCGCTAATTTTGGATCATATTTTTGAATTGTCGGACCTAGAAAGCCAAATTCTGTTACTAGGTGACTTTAATTTGCCATATGTCCAATGGTTACCCTCTGACGATGGATCATTCCAAAAACCCTCTCTAACTTCACCGCAGCGTGAGCTTTCTTGTTTAGATAATGTTATATCTACTGACTTACAGCAAGTAAGCTGTATTAGAAATTTCCAAAACCGTATGTTAGACCTTGTTTTCTCTTCCGAAGCTATTAGCACGGTTGTTATTCAATCTAATTCAGGCATAACTAGAATTGATGATCTTCATCCCCCCTTAGATATTTTTATTGAACTAAGCAACGTATCTCACGTTATTAATAATTCAAATGACTGTTTATATACTTTTGACTTTCGAAAGGCGAATTTCGATTTGCTCTCGAATGAATTAAGCAGGGCTGGTATTGAAAATATATCAACCATTGCAAATATTGACGAAGCAGTCGCTTGCTTTTACTCCATTCTAGAAAATTGCATGGAAAAAACCATTCCCCAAAAGACGCTCAGAAATGCTAGTTTTTGTCAACCGTGGTTTACCAAGAAACTAAAGGCTCTGAGAAATAAAAGAAACAAGGCTTGGAAGACCTATTTAATTACCCTTTCTCCAACCGACCACCAAATATTTATAAGTTTTTTTGAAGACTTCAAAACGCTTTCTCAGAATCTGTACTCTAGCTACGTCGCCCAAATGGGCTGTTCTCTGAAAAACGATCCAAAAAGCTTTTGGTCCTTTGTAAATTCTAAAAAAAAATCAGACGGCTATCCAGCCAACTTTATTTATAATGCCATTTCATTAAAAAATACTCCCGACATTTGTAATGCCTTTGCAGACCATTTTAATGGCTCTTTTTGTAATACAAATCTAGAAATTGATGAAAACTACTTTGAATATTTAACTCACTGCTCGCAAGTGAATTTTAATAATATCCCTATTCAAAGTGACAGAATTACTTACTACCTCTCTTCTCTCAAAGATGACGTTTCTTCTGGCCCAGACAGGATTCCGCCAATTGTTTTAAAGAAGTGTTCCTCACGATTATCCTTTCCACTTGAACATCTTTTCAAGCTTTCATTAAAATCTGGAATATTCCCCACTCTTTGGAAAAAATCTTTTATCATACCTGTTTTCAAAAAGGGTGAAAAATCCGATATAAAAAACTATAGACCT
Source organism: Melanostoma mellinum (assembly GCA_914767635.1). Taxonomy (NCBI): domain Eukaryota; kingdom Metazoa; phylum Arthropoda; class Insecta; order Diptera; family Syrphidae; genus Melanostoma; species Melanostoma mellinum. The sequence goes on from OU612060.1 coordinate 117,657,942, forward strand.
ATTTCAAAGCTCTCATGTATACCTAAGGTATTTGAACAAGTAGTCTGCGAAAGCGTATCCTTTTTTTCAAGGAATGTTGTCTGCCACCAGCAGCACGGATTTATGCAAAGAAGATCGACGGTTACCAACCTTCTATCCTTTCATCATAAGTGTTCCAATGCTCTTGAATGTGGGAACGAGCTTGATTGCATTTACACTGACTTCTCTAAGGCGTTTGACCAACTGTCTCATAACATCATACTTTATAAACTAAAAGCTTTTGGATTTCCCACAGTATTTATTGCTTGGATAAGCTCCTACTTAAAAAATAGGACTTATGAAGTCAAATTTCGTAACATTTTATCAAAACCTTTCAATGCTATGTCTGGCGTGCCACAAGGTAGTCATCTTGGCCCCTTGCTTTTCATTATTGCTATAAATGATGTAATTTCTTGCATCTCCTATAGCGACATTTTAATCTTTGCTGATGATATGAAGATTTTTAAAATCATCAAAAATGCTTCAGATCGCGACTTCTTACAAAAAGATATTGATAGTTTTGTTGTATGGTGTTTAATGAACGGACTAACTTTAAACACTTCCAAGTGCCAAAGTATGACTTTTTCCCGCAAAAGATCTCCTAGCATTGGAGAATATTCAATATCGCAACAATCTTTATCCCAAGTTTCTAGATTTCGTGACCTCGGTGTTCTTTTTAGTACCAACCTTGAATTTAATGAACACATCAACCTCATTATTAACAAAGCTAATTCAATGCTTGGCTTTATTAAGCGATGGGCAAAGGAGTTTAATGACCCTTATGTCACCCTCTCTTTATACAACTGTTATGTTCGTCCCCATCTAGAGTATGCTTCTCAGGTGTGGTCACCATTTTATGATATTCATAAATCACGAATCGAAGCAATACAGCACAGATTCATACGCTTCGCTCTCAAAGGTCTTCCTTGGCTAGATCCTTTCAATCTCCCTCCTTATGAAAATCGTATTCGCTTATTAAATCTTCAAACCCTCTCACAGAGAAGAATCAACAATGATTTAGTATTTTTTCATCAATTAATAACCGGTATAATTGATGCTCCCGACTTGCTTTCCCACGTAGGATTCAACTATCGCGGAGGAACTCACCAACTACGTAATCTAGAGTTTATACATCGCTCCCACCACCGAACTAACTATGGAATGCATGAGCCATTAGCACGCATGAGTAGGTTATTCAACTCTAATCCTTTTATTGTTGATTTCAAC